>PVKS010014653.1:0-47862 GCA_004027875.1 Aplodontia rufa
GGGTTATTTGCGCATGCCTTTTATCCATTGTTAAGTGAAATCATGTTAAAACAAACATATATAGTAAAAGATCCTTTTAGAACTGATGAAATTAAGTTAAAAAAGGAGGTTCCAAAGAAGTTCATATTTACTGCGGACTACTGAGCCATCTCTTCATGAAATCTATATTAAATCCTTCTTACCTATTAACATAATCCTAAAATTTACTTGATACCAGATCACATCCAATGTAATAACTAGTTAAAATAATTATCAAAATTGAGCTCTGAACGTAGTTTCTATAGTGAAAAGATTTTGATTTATAAGACATGGCCTCCCTTCTGAGCCATTATTTTCTGGTTGTCTGATCTTGGATATATGATATTACTGAAATTTTATTTGAAAATGGGAGACAGTTCTACACATCTCTGAAGATGACTAAGGTACATAAGCAGTTGGGGCTGTTATGTTCTCCCAATGAAATGCCTGCTTATCATTATATTATCCTCATGTCTGGTTATAGTCCTTACTCTGAGACTGGATACTAACACAGGCACCAAAGTCTGTTTTGATTGTTATTTAGTGTTTGAACTATAAAACTTTTTCTACCTTTTTACATTGTTTTTCTCAAATGAATGTTTATTACATTATGCTAAACTATTAATTGCTTTTATTCTAAGGTAATGTAACAGTCTTTTATTTTCTTCTTTTTTTTTAATAAGAGAGGACAGTGAGAGAGAGACAGAGAGAGAGAGAGAGAGAGACAGGAGAGAGAAACAATTTTATTTAGTTTTTCACGTGGCCTTCGTTGCTCTGACATTTTGTTGTGTACGTGGTGCTGGGTTTGAACCAGTGGATTCCCGCATGCCAGGCAAATGCCGTACCCACTAAGCCACTGCGCCAGCCCTTTTATTTTCTTCTTGATGGGTTTTTTTTAAAACACTTTCCTAAAATAAAAAATGTTATTAGACACAGTAATTCCAATTTCTGACCTGAGGACCAAACTTGTGCACACACAATCAACAGGGTTGGCAAGACTGAACACAAGAGCCTCCTCCAGATGCAGAAGGATGCAGTTAAAGCCAGCATTCACTGAACAGACCACCTAAGCACAAGGTCAGTTACGCTGCAAAGAAAAGTATGAAAAAGTAACTTTCTCTTCCAACCCTCTGAAGCAATTTCTGCTGAAATCCTCCTTTCACTGTGATTCATATCTGCTCTCACGTAACTAGCCCTCAGGTATTTTACCTTTTTCGAATTCTTAATTGTGGTAAAGAACACATAACATCAAACTACTTAACCATTTTAAGTGTACAGTAGCGTTTACACTCACCCTGTTATAAAACAGACCTTTAAAACACTTATCCTCTTGCAAAACTGAAACTATATCCATCAAAAAAACTACTCATTTCCCCCTCCCCAAAACTCCCGGCAATACTTTTTACTTTCCATTTCCATGAATCTGACCACTGGAGATTCTTTCACTTCTAATTTATCTGTGTCTTTACACTTAGAGGTTTCTTATAGATAGCATGTAGTTGGGACTCAGTTATTTTCCAACTTCACAGTTCCATTAATGGGAATAATTTAACTATTTGTGCTTGATGTAATTATCAGTGTATGATTTATATCCACCATGTTGCTATTTGTTTTCTAGTCCTCTGGTCTGTTCTTTGTTCTTGTTTCCTGTTGTCCTCTCCATCTTTTAGATAACTGAAGTATTGCTTTCAACGTTTCCAGTTCATTCTGCTGGCTGAATGACCTCTGATATCCGGTGTATGCGTGGTAGCTCTAGGATCTGCAGTACACACTTTTCTTGATTAGGGTCTATCTTCATGTAATACCACACCACCTCCCCTAGGGTAGAAGACTCCTACAACAAAGTCCACTCCCCTGCTCAGTGCTGCTCTTACTTATTTTAGTTCAATGTTCCAAACTCTACAATGCATTACACTTCCTTTACATAGTTACCTGCCTTATAAAGGATTTTAAATCTTTTATAGCATTTCAGGTGCTCACTCCTTGTTTAGATCTGAATTTCCATCTGGTTCCCCTTTCCTTACACCTGAAGAAGTTTCTTTCTTCTGTCCTAAATGGTTTCTGGCAAGAAGTCTAACTTCCATTCTTTCACATATAAAGTGATTTTTCCCCTGTGGCTGCTCTGAAGAGTATTCCCTTCACCACTTGTTTCTAGTAATTTGATTATTACATATTTTGGTATGGTTCTCCTGTTTGGGATTCTCTGAACTTCCTGGGATTTGTGGGTTTCTGCTTTCTGTCATATTTGAATGACATTCACCTGTTATTTCTTCAAATACCTTTTATTACCCACCTTTCCTCCTGAGAGGCACTAGTGTTAGAAAACCTGGTACTCCTCCCTAGCTCATGGAGACTCTCTACTTTACTTTCAATCATTCCCTCTGTGCTTTATTTTGGACAGTTTCTATTGCTATACCCTCCATCACTGATCTTTTTCTTCTACAGGATGTGTGAATGCCATCTATTTCATTTAAAAAGTTTCAGATAACATTTTTCATGTCATTTAGTATTTTCTCTTCTCATAATGTTCATGTTTACCTTCAAATCCCTGATTATAAAATAAAGATGATTTAAGGTCTTTGCCTCTGCGTTCGTCATTCCTGTCATTTCTGGGCATGTTTCTGTTGATTTACTTCTTCATTTCGTTGAGTTATATTTTCCTATTTCTTTGTACATCTGGCAATTCTGACTAAACAATTTCTGCATTATTTTGTGCTAGAACTTGAATTCTTGCAGCAGATTTTTTCCTTCAGGCACACAGTTGAGGAACTTGCAGATCAGTTTGATCCTTTCAGAGGTTGCTTCTAAGGGTTGTCAAGGCAAGTTCCAATCAGATTACCCTGGGACTAACTGTACCTAAACCCTTCTGAGATCTCTCCTAATGCCCCCGGTATGAACAGGTTTCTCCATTCTGGTTTGTGTGAACTTCACGTGTGCTCCAGGAATTGCTTAGCCTTTGCCTTCTTCCACACTCAGAAAGACAAGTATTTAGCCAAACCCTTTGGGAAACCTTCTAATGATAGCCAGAGCTCTCTCTTTGTACAACTCCATTCTGTTATAAATGAAATCAAACACATGGTCAAATGTGGGAGAGCAAGGCAGAAATTTTACTTCGGCTGAAGGGTGAAAGAAAAATGCATGCCTAGCAAGGAAGTGAGGGGTTTTTAATTCCAACCCGACACAATACTGCCCTTCACCCTAACTGGAGGAGCTCAGGTGCAAAGTCTGCGCGATTGGCTACGATTAGGTGGAGGCAGGTGCAAGAGGAAGTAGGCAGAGATTAGGAGACAATGAGGGTGGTTGCTACACAGGTGGTGAGGGTCATAGTGATTCAGAGTTCACCAGAACAGGTACTGGAAGGGGTCCTTGGAAAGAGGTGGGCAGGCACAGGTGGGCGTACACAGGTGAGGGAGTTACTATCTTCAAAGGGGGAGGAGGATCTAAAATGGAGGTAGTTCAAAACTTCACTGAGATTTCACCTCCAGTCAGAATGGCAAAAATGAAGAATACAAACAATGACAAGTGCTGGAGTGGTTGTGGGAAAAGAGGAACACGGTTACATTGCTGGTGGGACTGTAAACTGGTACAGCTACTCTGGAAAGCAGTATGGAGACTCCTCAAAAAATTAGGGCTGGAACTCCTTTTGACCCAGCTATCCCACTCCTGGGTATCTTCCCCAAAGAGCTAGAATTGGCTTACTATGGAGATACGGCTTCATCGGTGTTTATAGCAGCTCAATTTACTATAGCTAAACTATGGAACCAAACCAGATGCCCCTCACTTGATGAATGGATCCAAAAACTGTGGTACATATATACAATGGAATTCTACTGAGCTATTAGAGAAAATGATATTATGGCATTTGCAGCCAAATGGATGGAGATGGAAAAAATTTTGCTAAGTGAAGTATCCCAAACTCAGAGACTCAAGGGCCAAATGTTTTCTCTCATTTGTAGAAGCTAGAATATAAGCAGAAACAGATTGTTAGATGGCTAACCTAACAATTAACTCAGCGTGTATGAATTCTTACATGATCAAGGGGAACTGTGCTTAAGTTCCTGGGGAACATAGGGAGGTGGGTAGGGAGGGGGGAAGGGAATAGGAAGAACATCAAGGTGACCAAAGGGAGGTAGTATGGGTGAATCTAATCCGAGGGGAACCTCTGACTTCCACGAGAAGTCCAATTAACTTGGGTCTTAAGTAAAATGAAACATGGAGCCATGGGGAATCCAAAGGGGGAAACCACGGTCTGGCACTAATATTGGCTTGTTCTGTCATTATACTGTTGTTCTTGATTGTTTGATGATGAGCCCCTCCTAACTGTAAGGCCATGTCTATTGAAAAAATAAAATAAAATAAGATGGAGGTAGTAGGTTATACATCACAATCTTTTAAGTTTGAAAGAAAAGACATACATCTCACAATTCTGACACCATTTCCTCAACAGTTAGTTGCCCTAACCTCCCCAAATTCTAATGCCTTCAGGCCCTGCTGGGCTCCTCTCCCTGCCTGGCCACCCAGACACTGCCTCCAGGCAGGAAGCTGAGGAAACAGTACAGGTAGTCTCCGTTCTTGCTCTTAGTCCAAGGACCACTGCCTGCTGTCCAACATGTGGAACACACTGCTGACACTCTGCCTGGTTTTCTATTTGTGTATGGTAATAAACAATTCCCACAGCAGTTAATCTTCTAAGGTCAGAAGTCAAAGTCCTCCAAGTATTCAACAGGATTTTTTTTTTGTGAGGCACTTTATAAACTCTGGAATCAGTACAGAAATGGTAACATAGGAAAACATGCCTAGATAGAAAGAGATATATACCTGTGCTACAGATAGTTTTTTTTTTTTTTTCTACCAAAAGAACACAATCTTCCTTAAGCTGAAACATTCTGGAAAGGTTAATTTGTCTCAACTCAAAATCCTTAAATTACTCAGAGCGTGAACTTTCTTCAAGTATTCCTTTTTAAAAGCACCAACTGACCCTACAAAAATGCCAATAACTTTCGAAAAGGATACATTCGACCTTCTGTTATTAACCAGACCGCAGTTTCAACTGGTCAACGTAGGCACCTTGAACCTCGTAACACAATCAGAGGGTTGGGGTCTTAGGATTTCGGGTGACAGGGGAATAAAGGTGAAGGAGGAAGTACTTTGCTAAAGGGAAAGAAGCAGGGCAGAATTACCAACTTCAGAGCTTTGCCCTGGGCAGACCCTGAGGGAACGGATTTGTCTGCCTGCTATATTTCCCATGGGTACTATCCGTAATTACCATCACAGCTCATTGATTTTCAATTCTTTCTATTAATACATTGTTGGCCATTCTGACATTATTAAAATCATTCCAACTCTGCATCTTTACTGGAGGATCTCTCTTCCCTAAAACATGAATTTTCCAAGTGCAGATTTTTTTTCCTGCTTTAAAAAAAAAAGAAATGGTCCTCTCCCATTAGCAAAACACAGCCACCACCGGTTTGTCTCTGAAGCCACGTAGTGACATGCAAATGTTTCACTACAGATCAAAAGACCTCAAGCAGTGGGTCATCAGAGAACATTAAATGATACGCAAATTCATATTTCCAAGATAATTCCACCAATTTATCAGCAATGCTGAACCCTGTTCCACAGTAGGAGGGGAAATAATGAGGCTCTGTTAAAGTGTAATCCAAATGGCATTTTTAACAAATGACTTTTCTTCACCTCTGATCGTCATTAAGGTAACACTGTCTTACTAAGCCTTGACGCACAAATGTGCATTAAACCTTTAATGTAAAATTAAACATAGAGGTTGCTGTTGGGCCCCCATCTCCATCCTCCCTGCCTGTACTACCACAATGGTACTGAATGTTAATGCTACTGCCTGTTAAAACAAGCATTCCACAGCACATCTCCAGTTCCACTACAATATTTGCACCTGTCTATATTTCTTTATTAAAGCTAACAATTGGGGTCTTTTTCTAAACACCATGTATCTTAAAATCCTCTATTTTCTATAGAGTGGCAAAAAGGCTCTCGTAACAAATAGCATCTGAATGAATCACAATTGAGTGAGCGCTGCTTATTCATCAGCTCCTGGGCTGGGATGAAGAAAGAATGAGAATCATAAAATCTAAGTTCTGTTTTTCAGGAGGCTCCATCAGAGCTGCTTCATGAAGCTCGTCAGCTCTTTGTGATACAGAAGCATCCTCAATGCCAGGTTATGAATGTCCTGCAGAATGGTTTGTCAAAGTGACCGCAGGATGCTTCAGGAGGAAGGGCCAAAGCCTCCATTTTCCTGTCTCTAAAACGAGGGCGCTCAGCGGATCTCAGTACTGAGCAAGGCTGGTATTTTCTGCTAGTGAGACCTGGAGTGCACATGTGAACCCATTCTTGCCTGCTCCAGCCCCTGGACCCATCTTCGCTACTGGGCAGTGGCAACGGGGCTTTACGATCTGCCATGGAAACACTGGGGTCATTTACTAGCAGCTTAGAGGACTTAAGGCTGGCAACACACCCCATCTCCTTCTCTCACTCAGCCACATTACATCACTCTGTGCCAGTCCACGGTTCAGAAGGTGGGCAAGAAGGGCTACAACACCCTTGCAGGTGGCACAATCAGGCAGAGCACAGGGGCAGGCCTTTGGAGACAGTGAGGAAGACCAAGCAAATGATGTTTCGTTTGTACCACTGCCCCTAAGTAATTTTCCCCATTTTTTATTTTTTCAATTTAAAGAGCTCTTTTTTTTTGTAAACAATTTAAAGAATTTCAAACAATCCATGAAGCACATCTGTCATTCAAGCAAGAGCTGCGGCCAGGAGGATTGTGAGTTCTAGGTCCGCCTTGAGACCTTAGGGAGACCCCATCTCAAAATTAAAACTAAAAAGGACTTGGTATGTAGCTAAGTGTTAGAGGGCTCCTGGGTTCAATTCCTACTACCAAAAAAATAGTTTTCAAATACGTACAAAATTAGGCAGAATAAACACCCCCCATAGCTGTCACCCAGCTTCAGTAATGATGGGATCATGACCAGTCTTGTTTTGTCTCCCTATCCAGTCTCCCCTCCTGTTTTATTCTACAGCAAATCCCACTGTAATTATTCCAACTATTAATATTTCAATAAGGACCTTAAAAATGTATAAACCAAGAACTACTTTTTTAAAAAGGTGTGGTCAAATACCATTATCACAATAAAAAAAATATCCTTCACACTATCATTTTCTCATTTTGTCTTTCCCACAATAAAAAGCTAATCAGGATTTGAAGCATTTGTACAGATTGCACTTAAATAAAAATTCAACTGAAAAACAAATAAGGGATTCATTTTGAGATTTACCTTAAATCTACATGGGGGAACACAGACGGTGAAATCTATGCAAAGTATTTAGTGAAACTGCAGCAAGAGAAATGGAAGAGATGGGGCATTTACTCCCATTTTCCTTCCAAAAGGAAATATTTACCATCACAATGTTCAGGCAGCCTCCTGTGACCTGGAGGGATTAGCTCCACCTCCCAGCTGAGGGGAAGGAGGGTGGGAGACTAAACCTGTTCTGCTAGGCTGGAGCCTGGCTGAACAAGCAGTCTCTTCTCTCTCCCTTTAAAGTCTTTAACTATTTGCTTTCACTCAAGCAGCTTTGTTGTAGTGAGAGTGTTAAAGTCCTAATTAGAGATCCCTTCTCTCACTCCTTACCCTTTCCCAGGATCAGAGTGTCAGAGGAACCCTGCAAAGGCTGACGCCAATAGCCCCACTGTACAGATGAGGCCAGAGAGGCCTGGAGATATGAAGGGCCTCCCAACGTCCTTCAAGCTGGTAAACTGCAAGGCCAAGAATAAAATCGTGTTTTATGTCTTTGAGGTAATGCCCTTTCTCTACGTACTGCCTTATCTCTGAGTGTACAAGTTCCAAAACTCTTCCTCCTGCTGTAGTTCTTTGCTTAATAACATGTTAGCGCATCCAAAGGCTGACAGCATTTGGGAAGCTCCTGTAACAGCAGGGCACAGGAACCAAAGGTCACAGATAAAGTCACTCAAACACTCCTTGCTGAGTCCCTGAACCATATCACAAGAGCACATGCCCTTCCTACAGACTGCTTCGCAGCATGGGCCATATTACCACAAGCCCGAAGGAAACTGAAGTCACGTTGCAGGATGATCGACTTAGATATCACACAACCGAACTGTGAGCTGGAGAACTCCAAACAGACGCTGCTCAGAGCTGGTGCCCACGCGCTGCCATGCCCATCTGGCTCACAGAGCAGCAAGATGGGGAACCGCGCCACCTGCGAGAAAGTGTGCTTCCCATACCTTACAATTTTGACTTTCATGTTCTTAACGACCTCACGAGGCAGAGTGGGTTTACAACTAGCACTTGATGGATTCTATATTTTTCACCACGCTAGTTATAACGTGTAGACAAGCTGAATAAATCATGTGTTTACTGAGCAATGACCATGTACCCGGAACTACAAGAGACACAGGGAAGCAATGTTAGGCAACAGCCCTTGCCCTCTGAAGCCTGCAGGCTGCCTGAAGAGACGTGACCACGTTCAAGAGCCATTACGCTCAGGAAGAGAATGGGCAAGGCAGGCAGAACTTCCCAAAATCCTGGCCTGGCACGGTACAGTCTTCCTTTAAGCTCTGAAATGTGCTCATAAAATTGTGAATTTCTTGGATGGGCAGAAGACTTACAGAGAACAGCTCACAGCAGAAGACCTGAGGACTACTTAACCAAGCTTAGGGTGTATGGGGACAGGGTCTGATATAGTAGGGCATTTTCAAAATGCTGTCCGCACCCTTTAAAAAATGTACCGATTTTCTTCCCAAAGACTTAAGGTTGATGTCTAGGTCTCAAGGGTAGAATCTCAAAACTAGATTTTTCTGGGTGATTATAGATTGAACCACTGCACCCACTCCAGGCTCTCAGCCTTTGCTGAGACATGG
The DNA here is from genome assembly GCA_004027875.1 of Aplodontia rufa. Classification (NCBI taxonomy): domain Eukaryota; kingdom Metazoa; phylum Chordata; class Mammalia; order Rodentia; family Aplodontiidae; genus Aplodontia; species Aplodontia rufa. The sequence goes on from PVKS010014653.1 coordinate 8,930, forward strand.
GAGATGTTTCCTTAACTTTTAGTTTACTATAAACAACATGCCTTTTTCAAAAGCCCATAATCACATAAGCAATTACTTAAATTTCACTAACATGTTTACTTTTGCTTACAAAGAATCTTCAGCCAGTCTTTAATTGTAAATGAGGAAGAACCACGAAATCTCAAACTTCAAGCACTCTACCTGAAAGTAGGCCTGAGGGTCTGAACATATGGTACATGTCCCTCACCCCCATCACCACCAATGAAAAATCCAGTGGAGGGGCCAAAACTGAAAATTACTAAAATTCTAGACTGTATATCTTAAGAAGCAGATTTAAATACTATGAGCTATTAAAAACAAATTGTTTTAGTCTATAAATGCTAAGTCATAATACATTTCATTGTATACAAGTTGCTTCTCCTTGAAGCTTTACCATAAAAGAGAATGAAACTACATCTCTCATATTTAAGAGGTTCATACAAAACTAAGAAAAAAAATACAAACTTTCTATTAACCTCCAAAATGCATAATTTAAATTAGGGTTAAAATATCAACATCAATTGCACTCACAAGGAATTAAATTTATTTTATTGAACTAGCATTAAAGTCATACTTAGGAACCCACAATTTTCCCCTTCCCTGTGTAAGGACAAAACAATACTTTTTATAAACAATGTGAGGTGGAGTTCTTATTCACACTGAAAAACCTCTACAAATATTGGATTTTTTTGTGTGTGAGGGGAAATTGAAATCTTTTATGCAAAGCTTACCTTGAAACAGAATAATGATGATGGTGAAGGCTAAAGGACTCTGGGTTGTTAAAGATTACCAGGCTGTTGGCAGCAAGGCTCTATACTGGCTTTGACCACTGGTCCAGGTCATAGTTTCTGACTGTAGGTGCTCTGTAGCTTTTGTCTTCCTCTCACATGTACATTTTGAATAGATTTAATATTATTCGAGTTAAAAAAAGTATCATGAAATAAAAAAGCAGCACTGTGAGATACTGATTCCTTTTTCATCTTTTTCCCTCCTCGGCAACATAAAAGGTCATCTTCTCGAAATGAGATGTTATGACACATATGAATTGTACAGAAGTTTATTTTATTAAACTCCTAATACTGCATCTAGATTTTAAAAAGAAATGAATGGAGATAACAGAATTCAAAAGAAACAAGCAAACAAAGCCTTCCTATGGTTACAAGAGTTCACTGAGGTTAAAACTATGTAGATGGAAGATCAATTTAATCCGTTGAGTCTGGCCAGAAAACCAGGTGAGCACAAGAATCTTCACATAAGGCTGTCTATGAACGAAGAACTTCAGAAACTGCCACACACTTTTCTCTTTCAGGAAGCTCTACTGCCTCAGTCTTGGGTTGGCTCCCTGGGAGTTTGTCACTATATCAGGCATAGATGGCTGACAGGCTCTACAAAGTTCATTTCAGAGTTGCACCAATCGACACGAAACATAACAGTAAAATGACATCATCTACCACAACCAGCTGTTTCCATCACAATCTTACTCTGAAAAGGAGACACTGCGCTGAGATGCCACCCACCCCCACTTAGCAACACGCTACAGAGCAGACCCTCCAACTGCTACTGTCTGGGTCTGTTACTGCAGCTGCCTTCAGAAAATCCTTTTGGTTCCCCAGTATCCTAACCCTTGAGTGGGATCCCTGATGAACTCATTCATACTGATTTTTATAACAGATTTTATTCATGTTTAAAATTTCCTTTGGTCATTCAAGCAAAAACCACTGCTCATTTTTAAGGTGGTGTTTTCGAATAAGCTACATGACTATGATAAAGATTACACATTTACCTGCTCATGTCTTTGGGTCAGTGGTCCGCACTGTCTCAGTGCTGGTCATTTCATAGGTAGCCAACGTGAACTCGGGCATACAAGCCATTTTCTCCTTTATGTACACAAAGTGCAGAGCAGCACTGAACCAATTATACTGCCCTTATGCTTTTAGTTAGTGGAGCTATATAAAAGCTAACAAATATAAAAGACAATGCCCTATATCCTTTAAAAAGTCTATGTTCTTAGTCCTTATATTTTCAGTATCTATAAATTAATTCATCAATTTGCTTAGGTATTACTGTAATAGAACAACTCACTTTTGCTTTTAGGCACGTTTCAACTTTACTAACCTCAATTTCATCAAGCATTCCCTAGTCCTCCAGGGGGGCGGGGGGGAAATGGTGCAGGGATATAAATACAAATGTCAGAAGAGAAATCCATCCAACAAACAATAACATTCCCACTACCTGTGCTCTGTCCGTTCTAAACTTAGACTGCAGTTATTTTGACATGAGGTTATAGCCCTATTTCATTTCTCAGTGCTTCCTCTTTGCTGCAGATTATTATTAGCTTTTTAAAACATTCACCAAATTTAAAGAGAGTCATAGGGTTCTCAGAAGGACACTGTGCCTTGCTAATTTCAGGACACTATCCCTTTGGAGGAGATAAACACTTAAGGTTGCAAATGAGTGAGCATCATCAACCACAGCCTCAGATGATTTTTACTTGAGAAAAACATAGCCAAGGAAAAAACAGAGGTGTTCTGTAAACTTTCGGATGTTCTGGACATGAACAGCATAGCATGATCATAAAGAGAAGGAGGCAGGTGCCATTGGGAACTTCGGCTTACCCCTTGTTCAGATTCCAAAAGCTCTGTTTTGACTCTGACTGACGGCATCCCATCAAGCATTAACATTCTGTTCTCAAAGGTGTTGATATTCTGAGAATGAGAGAGAGAAGGGGATTCAGTTAGATAGCATTCAAAGAGGACAGCTGGTAGCCTCTTCTTCCTTTGTAGTACCTTTGGTACTGCTAACCTAATTCTTTAACAATGAAGTATAATTAAGTGAGGATATCACCATAACCAATTATTCCCCTACCCTGAACTTTCATTTGAAATAATGACCAAGAAGTTGAATTAATCAGTCTGATCCTCTGACCTCTAGGTTGGAGGTCAGACGTAATAAACTGCAGCATGGAAACCTTACATTAATTTTTATGGGGCTGGAACAATTTATCACACATTCTCAAGAACGAAGGAAATAAAAGGCAAGTTTCTTTCTTCCTTAGTCCTAGAGGTTGCTCTGTGTACCAGCATCAATAAGGGAGAAAATAAAGATTAAAAATAATTTATATACTCTCAAATCTTAAATAACTTAAGAGCAAGATAATTCTGGACTCATTTAATTTTTATATAACGGTAATTCTGTTCAAATGAAAATTTCTATAATATTATTCCCCCAAACACTACTTTAAAGACAGCCAACGTAAGTCTTAAGAGAGAATTTTTAAAATCATAACCAAAGAACAAAAATAATTTTTTTTCCTGTTCTAGTATGTATGCCTCAATTCACCACCTCCTGAAAGGAAAGTGATAAATTGTGTTTCAATAGAATCTCAAGCAACTTCTATTAGAAGATTAAGTTTATTTTCAACTCATGTTCACTGCTATAGGAATTTTCTTAGGTAGTAAACATTAGTGTTTACTACCTAAGGCCCACATCAGGCTCACTTTAAACATGCTTACAGTACCTAACAACACCAGCGAAACTAAAAAGTTGATATGGCTAAATTTGTATTTTTAGAATAGTTGTCTTTGCCTCAATTACAGAATGTAACCACATGACACCAAAGTGGTCTGAAGTGTTAGATGAGTTTCTAAATATTTTGCCTACAAGGGTGACAAAAATCAGTATAATTTCTAAACCCTGATGTTTTCGCCTTCCATAGGGTTGCTTTTCCACAAAATAAAAACTCCAACTCCATCAAATCAGAAATTAAATATTTTATTACCATATAATACCAACAGAGTGCAGTATAGTGAAGCTCTATTTCTCATATCTTGACTCTTTAAGGAAAATAATATAAGAAATAAAATTTATAGTGCCTCTTTTCCCAGATATTTGCATGGAGAAATCAACAAGGGCAGGGGGCGGGGAGAAGCAGATTTATTCAAGTTAACTAGTGAATATTTAAAAAGTCCACAATGCCTAGTCTATTAGGTCATAAAAATGAGAAAACAAATTACCATCACATTCTTCCCTAGGACACATTTTCTTAAAGACTTGCTTTTTATTTGTATACATTTAGGGGCAGGAGGCAGGCAGTTCTGCATTCTAACAGATAGCTTAGAGCAAAAGGAACTGTGGTATTGCTGACGGACTAAATTTGTTCCAAACTTAAAATCCGTTCATCGGGGCTTGTGGTTGTTTGCACATCGGGCATGGATCTCAAACCCTAATGGGTCACTTGTTTCTGGAAGCAGCTAGCTTGGCGTGCCATCGGCCAGTCTCAGGAAGGGTTCCTACAGCCAACCCTCAACTCCCCAGCCTCCTAATGCAGCTCTAGGAACCCACACTGATGAAGCAACCCGCAGACTGTTGGCTGGTGGACAATGAAGGATGAGTTGATGTTGCTTCCTACCCTGAAGGAGGTCGTGCCCAGATGAAAAGGGGACAAGATGCCTTATAAGGAAGGCCTAAGCAAAGGAGGAGACAGGACAAAGAGCGATTCTGGAAAGGCAGGTTTAATGAACTGTTTGAATCTGATTATAGGCTAATGTCCCTTTTAGTGCTTGTACCAATTTACAGCTGATATACTCTAACCACTTTCCCCACTGGCTGTGATAAACTTATTAGTTTAAAAAATGCAAGCTAACCAGAGTATTTGAAGTTAAAAACTGATAAATCGTGAAAACCTGGCCAGGCCCATGTTCCACATAGCACATACAAATAACACTACATTTTAATGATGGGTTTTAAAAATTTCCATTCTTGATCTTAAGTAATTCTACAACATACGTAGGAGTCAGGATGTACATTTTTGTTCCATGTAAAGTGAAAAAAAATATACTTTTTTTATTAAATCAAGTTTTTGCTGGAAATGATTCTATATGATTTTACAGGATCATTCATAGCCACTACCATAATAAGCATCATAAATAGCAATGTTCCCAGCTAGGGAACCAAGCCTCAACGGTTAAACTCTTTAAAATGGTGCAGATTCAATCTGGTAGGTCCACCCCAAAATTATGTAGTAAATATATATGAAGCATATTAATCTCTGCAGCTATGATTCTAACCCTGCTTAGCCTAAGCACAGGCACTGAGCACCATACCATGTTCACACTGCCCACGAAGGCGCATGATTTTTATGCAGTGCATGGAAACTATAGCACTGAAGATACAGTCTTTGGAACAAAACAGTGATAGATTAATCTCACGAAGCCAAGATCATACACACACACACACACACACACACACACACACACACATAACTATAAACTTCAAAAGTATAATAGGTTCTAATAATTTGAACTGCTGTCAAACATATCTTGCCATGATCTTAATCCAAATACATCTGCTGTGGAATCAATAGCTCAACTGATTCCCAAGAGGAAAACAAAATTATATAGCATCATCAATTTTAGTGTCACAGTACTCTTTGTAGATTCATGTTGTAATGAACATTTTGATGCTGTAATGATCCTCAGAATTATAATTTATATGTAGAAGTGCACTATACACACACACATATACCCCATGTGTGTACAAGTTGTTTCCTATGATTGAGTTTTATCAAATGATGCAAAGTTTACTCCAGGGTTTGTTACTTGGCTGTTGACTGATTCCACGTGCAGTGAGTGAGAACGTGCTCTGGATATTCCTATTTGCCAAATGGGACTTGGCAACACAGGCATCCAGCAGGTAATAACTCTCCTACTCAAAAGCCAGAGAAGCACTTCAGTGATCGATGCCAACATCTCAAAACATCCAGAATGGCATGTTCAGCAAGGAGAAAGAACAGCCTTCAAAGACAGTAACTCAAATACAGACAACAGGGATGACTTCCCAGGTCAACTTCATCATCTGCCCTCCTACCCCCACAATCCAGGTCTTCTCCTGTCCATCCTTCTGAGTGTGGGTCAGTTTACACAACTAGAATAAGGAGCTACTCAGTCAATAATCAGCAGTTTAACTTTAAAACAAGGTTTCTTTTCCTATTCCAATAATATCTGCTTCGCTCTCTGTACAGGACAAAAGAGGTAACAAATATAATAATACCTAATATTTTCAGATATGATAGACCAAACCATGTGCTAAGAGTTCTATTAGATGCTCATGTAATCCTCATGGTAATCCAAGAGGTTGATGCTTTTATTACCTGAAGTTGAGGTATCTGGGACACACGGAAGTTAAATTATTCACTGTCACACAATTGGTAAGTGAAAGGCTGTATTCCAAACCCAAGGAGTCTGACCTCAAGCTGCACTCCTCAATAGTTACACTCCATGTACTTTCCTCTCCTCCCTATCTATATACTCTATACATATAAATGGGGGAAAACATGAGCAACTTACTAAAAGTTCCACCAGAGGAGCTCTGGAATCTCAGTAACAGCTTCTCAGGGCTAAGTTGACTTAGTAATGGAACTAAATGTGAAACTTCCAGTAATGGTGAGAAAACATAGTAACATTCACATCCTGGGTGCCTAACTCCATATTTTAACAATAGTTTCATGTATCTGGGTAATAGAGTAACTTCATCTTCTACCTTTATACTCAGGGAAGAAGCATTTTAGCACTACATTTAACTTACAAGTGCTAAGGTTAAACATAAAAGAATATTTTTCTATGCTTAGATATCCTCACTAGGACCTCACTTTTGTAGAGGACATATGAATTACCAAAGCACCTGAAATGGTACAAAATAATTATCAGCTCAAACAGATCTGGGCACTTTAGCCCAGCCTTTCATCTGTCATTCAGCTGCAGACTGGGAGTATGGCTATCACATTAGTGACTACATTTTATATACAGAGCTCAAAGACAAAACTACTGAGTGTCCACCTATGGGGACCCTTAATTTAAACACCTTCATGGTTTCAATGATCCATATGGACATTACTCTGAAATATTTGTCTTCGGCCTCAAAAACAAAATTCTGCCATAAAAATTTCACATTGAAACATATGGAACAATCTCTCTCCTAAGGACTGCTTGAATTATATGTGTAATGCAGCAATGTATATTATCCTGAAAGCAGGGATCATTCTGTTTCCTTATATTAGTAAAGTGCTGAACTGCCACACAAAGTACAGTTTACACAAATACTTTAGAAGGGTTTCCTATAAGTATCAGTTGCTAAACTAGCCATGAAAAACAAAAGTTCTTTTTCAAGTTGTAAATGGATGCTTTTGAAAGGGGCAACCAACCCAACTCAAACTGGAATCCAAAATTTACTAAAGGCATTTTCAAAGGGCCTCAATACAGTTATGTGCTGCACAGCAAGGTTTCCCACGGACCACATATACAACGCTGGTCTTGTAAGACTGTATCACCCAGTGAGGTTGCAGCCTTCTCAGCGTGTGTAAGCACACACCATGATGTTTGCACTATGACAGAAGAACCAAGCAACGCACTTCTCATAACTTAGCCCCGTCATCAGGAGACACATGGCCGTGCAGTTTTAGAAACAACAGATGTGTGCCTTCTTTCCTTTGTTCATTGCACAGAAGGTGGTTAAAATAACATCTGAGCTTCAAAATAACACTTTCCAAAACAACATTAATAGAAACTCAATAGAAGGGTATTTCTGTCATCCATACTCTGAACTACTATGCACTTTTGGGGGTTACAAATTGCCCAAATTATTCCATAAGTATGCAGGGAGAAATTTCTGCTGTGCCAAAGTCATCACATTCTGTCCACAACACATTCAGGAACCAGAAGGCACTGGGGGAAAGTTTCAAGGACCAACAAGAGACTGGAGAGAACAGGAGTAGCCAGAAACCAGAAAATATCACAGCAAAAGAAGTGCCAACCTACCACCAACCAAACCCTGGAGCGGCAGGGCAAAGCTCCGGTGCATCTGGGCAGGAATCGATACACTGGAGAGAGATCTAATGTATAGAACCAGGAATTGGGGTGCTGGGAGGGACTAATGAATGGGCTTGAGGGCTGTGATAACAGTTGAGTTCAATGCTGAAAAGGAAGTTAAACAAGATTCCCTGTGAGGCTGGCAGAAGTGCATTCTCAGGGAGTAGCCCCAACAGAGTTCAGAGCCAGGAAACAGGAGCAGGTAAGAATTGGAAAACTCCCCATGTACCATGGTCCATGCTCCAGGCCTCCTTCCTAGGCACACACAGCACCACACACACCAGGCACCAGGAACCTGGACCGAAGGGCCAACACAAGGAAAGACTCCGTTCCTGGACAACTGGGAAGAGCTCTTATAACACAACCACAACATGATCGAGGGCTTCGAGACTGCAAAATAAGGACAATTACAAGAGCATTTAACAAGCATTGACATACCAGGCATTGTTTGATGGGCTTTACATTCACTACACCATTCATTTATTCCTACTTCTACTCATTCAAAATAAAAAAGATACTTAACACAGGTCAGGTACTACTTCAGTTACTTAGAATACATGAGTGAAGGAAAGAAAGTTGCGTGGAATATCATTCTAGTCATTTAAGCCCCCAATCACTTTTTTTTTTTTACTATGCCATTTTAGAAAAGAAAATGATTAAAGTGCTGAGAGATTACATAAAGTGTCCCACATTACAAAGATGACCAGAGCTCCAGCACTCAGGCAAATCGAGTTATAATTGCTTCTGGAGACAGGGCTTCTCGTCACTGCTCCAAAGCTGTAGAAACTTAGAACCGTGCAGGCTGCTCTGGCCAGACCCTGATATCACCATGGCAGAGGCACCAGGGCTGAGGTGTGCTCCATCCAAGACAAAGGCAAAGGGACACACATGTACAACAAGGGGCAGCAGCGAGTTCACCCTGGAGGACACACAAAACCCATTTCCCCCATTCTGCTCAGGCTACATCTTGATCATGTTAAAAACACTCCCAGCTCCAAGGCTCTGAATATTCTATGCCACCACAGGATTCATAACTGACAGATTCTTTCATAGCTTTGATACTCGAGTCTAAGCACCAGGAGGATGTGGATTTGTATTTTTGTTTCTAATAGTAATCCTACCCCCATGCAGAACACACAGTATGTGCTTAGTAAATCACTGTTGGGTTAATGAAAGAACAATGTAGATAAATATAAAATCAATTGATTATCTTGGGTCTAGGAGGTAGTAAATTTTGATAAGCAAAATCTTAGCACTACGAAACCATACGTATAAATGAAAAATAAAGAATGTAGTATGGCTACAACATTTCCTTCATTGGATAAGTAATTGATAAGACCAGAAGGGTCACTTGGGGTCAGGTCAGGAGGATCCTTATATGTTGAAGTACTTCATTAAAAATTTCATTAAAGCTGTTTTAGCTTTTTGATTGCTGTGATTGAAAAACCTGATAAGATAATTAGAGGAGGAGAAGTTTATTTTGGGGTTCATGATTTCAGAGGTCTCATTCCATAGATGGTCAGCTCCCTTCCATGAGGTCTGAGGTGAAGCTAAATACTGGTGGAAGAAAGCAGCTCAGGACACAACACCAAGAAAGGGGGGCAAGGGGGAGATAGAGCACCCACGTTCTAGGGAGCTATTCTTAAGACTAAATATAAACCTCAAAGGCCGCCCCGATTGACCTACCTCCTCCAGCCACACCCTACCTGCCTTTAATCACTACTCAGTTAATCCCTTTGAGGGGAGTAATTTATGGATTTGGCCACTGCTGTCACAACCCATTCATTTCACCTTTAAACCCTCTTGCAGTGCCTCACAAATGAGATTGTGGGGGACAGCTCATATCTAAACCATAACAAATGCCTGGCTATGTGCTAGTTGCTCAGTATGCTGGTGAAAAGAGAGGAAGGTTTGTATCTTATGAGAAGTGTTGGGGCATAGCACAATAGCTGATGGACATCATGAAGTCTTATTACACCAAAGCAGGATCCTACTACCATCAACCAGCCTCAGCAACTCAATGATACCGTATCTCAAAAGCAACAAGGGCTGAGATGTAGTGCAATGGTAAAACACCCCCAATTTTGATCCTCAGTACCACAAAACAAGAGAGTACTCAATGCAATTTGGAAGATGGCTTATAAAGACATAAGATATACCACAGAGGGGAGAGTAATGGTCTCACAACCTCCCAAGACCACACAAGAGAAGATAGACACAGGAACAAAGGCAGCAGAAAGAAACAGGAGGAAACCCATCTAAGAGTTCACAGGAAGAAGCAACAGCCTTGGAAGGCAGAAGGTGGAGGAAGGGTAGTGTAATACAGGGCATCGATCACTGCATGAACTCTTCTGGATTTTACCCTAAGAATGAGGAAGGGAAAGCAGTAGGGACAGAAAACCATGTTATTCATTCCTCCTTACCTTACAGGGATACGTGGATATTTGGATATATCTAGTTTTAAGAGTTTTGCTTACTCAGAAGCTGTTAAATAGAGATTTTTCTCTTGAGTAGGTCTAAATCATGAAACAGAGATTAATAAAGACATATTTATCCAAACAGAGGAAAATATGTTCATTTAAAATAAAGTTTAAAAACCAACTATATAGGAGTGGAGCAGTGGCTCAACAATTATAGCACTTTTGCCTGGAAAGCACAAGTACGTGAGTTCAAACCCCAGCACCACATACACAATGAAATCTTGGAGCAACGAAAGCCACATGAAAAACTAAATAAAAATGACTCTCTCTTTCTCTCTCACTGGCCCTCTCTTTGTTTTTTTTAAAAATCAACTATATAAATCAATTCTGATTAGCTACATTCTTTTAAAAAAGAATTTACTCTGCTTTAAATACCATTTTTCCCCCTGAGATTTATCAGCTCTAGAGACTATCATGGTTATCAAAACAATCAAAAACCCAAACAAACATGAATTCATACTGGCCAAAGTACTAGTACTGTATATTAATATAGTCAGTCATTTCCCTTTATGAAAATCCATTTATATAAAATGAAAAGAACCACCAGAATACTGAATGGAATATGTAATGAAATAATATCACTCGTCTTTTGTGCCTAGAGAAAATGTAGATTACTATCAAGTATTAAGTCATTTATTTTCTGTAACAAACAAAGGAAATGATTATTGACCTATATTTCCACCTTTTCTTGTCTACCATAATGTCAAGTGACTGCTTATCAAAGCCACGATAGATTAACTTCCAAACATAGGCTGCTGAGTGTTTGTCTCCTGCACGAATCGAAGAAAGAGTACGTATGAGTTGAGAACAAGTAAAAAGAATTTAGAGGTGAAATTAAAAATCCAAGTCCACTTTTAAAAAATACTATAACTACTCTAATGAAAACAAAGAGAATGAAGACCTTAAGGGTCTCTGAATGGCCACAAAAATGTGTAAAATGCAAACAAGGAAAGAGGTTTCATCTGTTCCTCCAAGAATCCACTCATTCCCTTCTCATATCTAATTTAACTATTTAGTCAGAATTGTGCACCTAATATGTAATTTTATCTTCCTTTAAAACCTGGAGCAAATACCTTCATTTTTTATTTTGTCCACAAAGCATTATCAAAGCACATAAAAGATAATGCAGTAACTATATTGTTATTAAAAGTTATAGCTAAAAAAGTAGTAAAAGATTGTACCAATAACTTGCAAGAGTTTGCTTTGCCTGAACAATCTTATCAGATATGTAACAAAAATGGCTATGCAGGTCCTGCCTCTTCCCTACTCCTATCCAACTTCTAGAACCAGGGGATGCCCTGGAAAAAGATATTACGAGAGGACTGCCAAATTGCATACACTCCTCTCAAAACACTGTCTGTCCATTTCCAAGGATAGCTGGGTCTAGTTTAAGTTTTTCCAGATTTTCCAAAGATTTATGTTATACTAAATGAATGTCTTTTCATATAATGATTATATTTCATGTATAATTTGTTAACAGAATTCATTAAACATTTTTATTGACAATGCTGTTTAACACATCCACTTTCATTTTACCGCTTACATCATCCTCAATAATTCTACCATATCCTCTTTCCTTTTTAGAAGCATTCTGTCTTCCGTATCTGAACTTTTTTCAGTACACTTTCAATAACGTATAAAACTATAAGGTAGAATAAGATATTGCCTAGTAGAGGGGTCTTATGCTCAGACTTTCCAATTTACACTCTACTATTCACTAGGTGCACAACCTTCTCATGATTTTATTCAAATTCTAAAATACAGCACAAAAGATTCAGGAAAAAAAAACCTCATTCAACAGAAATTTAGAGCATAATTTTAATTAAGAAATTATATAACTGCACAGCATTTACCCAGGCTTTGTAATTTCCTGTCTGCCTCTTAATAAACCTGACATATAAAAATAGGAACAGTATAATTTTGAAACTGCATAACTTATTTTACTCAGGAAGTTTCTATTATCTTCTGTTATTTGATACTGAATATTGTTAAAATAAAAGCAGTTCATAGAAAGTTCTCTACATTAGCAAGATTACTAGTACATTTGTGCTGTTTAGGAAGTCTGCGGCTATAATGCAGATATTTTTTTTAAATCAGGGGTTGTCAAGAGCTGCACTGTGGACATTTTCACCAGACAGTTCTTTGCCATGAGTTGGCCCTGCGCATTACAGGATAGTTAGCATCAACCATGCCTTCTATACCAAATCCCAGTAGCATCCCTTCAGTGATAAATATTAAAAAAGTCATCCGAAATGTGGCAGGGAGGGGCTGGAGCGGTGGCTCAGTGGTTACCACGCTTGCCAGGCATGAGTGAGTACCCCAGCATCCACGTACACAACCAAGTGTTGGAGCAATGAAAGCCATGTGAAAAACTCAATAAAAATTGATATTCTGTCTCTCTGTCCCTCTCGCTATCCTTCTCTTTTTTAAAAAAAAAAAAAAAAAAAAAAAAAAAAAGAAATGTGTCAGGGAAGAGAAAAATGCCTCGTTTAGGACTTGCTATTTTAAAATTACTGATATTATGAACTCATTAGGAAAGAATCTTATATTTATGTTGAATTATACAACTAATGAAACAGTATGAAAGCACCCCAACATTAAAAGACAGTAATACCTGATATAAAGAACATTTATAGTTAACTTTGGAATACACCAGCTGGGAATACACTTAGTGATATTTTGTAAGAAGACTACTTTCTTTGAATTTCTTCTATACCTTTTCTTCATATCAAAAATTTCCCGTTAACAGGTACAAAGCTTCCAGAAAGGGTCTATGAGTGTGCTTACTGATTCAATCAAAGGAAACTGAAAGAAATCTGATGAGCTTTCAATATTAGTACAGTAACTCAGAGGAAATCTCTTGACCTATTTTTAGACATGGGCAATGAGAACCCACCAAATTAGCCTAAAAAAATACCCAAAGTGAGAAATTGTAATTTCCCAAACAAATACAGAAACTTACACTTTCAACATGGAACTAGGAAGATGAGAGTTTTTATTCTTACTGTATATCTGATTTACTCAATGAGGTTTCTACACTCTGCATTTCTTCATAGAAATAGAATACCCCTATATCAAGGACAATGCATTTCATAATATGCTCAGAATCCTAATCCTCTGTATATTCTAATGATTTTATTAGAAACATTATCTTTCAAGTAACACAAAAGTCAACACATCATTCAGATTGTTCCACATAGTACCTAGGAACTAAAAGAATATCACCGGTTATACAAATTAAATAGCTAATGAAAGTGGGAAAGAGTGCCTTCTTACAAAAAAAAAAAAAAAAATTAAAGATGTGAGGGGTCGGGGGGTAAGAAACAACTTTTAATTTTGAATGCTCTCTAGCAGATCTTGCTGGGTTTTTTTTTTTTTAAGAGAGAGGGACAGTGAGAGAGAGAGAGAGAGAGAGAGAATATGAATCAACAAATTTATTTAGTTTTAATTTGGCCCTCACTGCTCCAACACTGTTGTGTACGTGGTGCCGGGGTTTGAACCAGGGTCCTTGCTCATGCAAGGTAAGCGCCACAACCGCTAAGCAGATCTTGGTTTTGATTCATAGGAACAAAAGAAGGAATTGTTCCTAGGTGGGGAACATACTGAAAGAATAAACCACAAATTCATTTCCATTAGCATTCGCAGTTTCTCTGCACAGTTGTACGTGTGCTGTCTGGTGACCATTAGCTACTTGTAACTACGGAGCAGCTGAAAGGTGGCTAGTCCAAGTTTAAGTGTGGTTTTTATTTACTATCCCAAGGGATTTTGAAGACAGTATGAAAGGGGGAATTTCGAATTACATGTTGAAATACTTCAGTTATATTGGGCTAAATATTAATTTTTTAAATTTTCTAATCTCTACCAGAAAATATTTTTACAAGACTTAAATTTCTCATTGTCTACTAGAAAACTGAAAGTCACACGTATGGATTGCATTCAGTGTCTTTGGGCAAAGCTGCTCTACACTATAACTTCAGTGGATCTCAACCTGATTTGGTACCCTGATCTTCCTTCTGGCCTCCACCCAATCCTCATGGAAATTAGGGGACCAGGCAGGGAGAGAGAAACAGAAAGATTTTAATGTCATAAAATCAGAGAAGTGCGACTGACCCTTTAGTGCCCAGCGAAGCTACAAGTCCTCAGTACACGAGTCTGTCTCAGTTATCAAATAATTTTCCTCCTTACATTTTTAACCATGTCCCCACTGAAAACTAGGCAGGAAATTTCTACTGCCAATCAGACTCCAAGAACTAGTTGGTGGAATCAAACTTTATATCTTCAGCCATTTCTTTCTCTCAAGATTCAGAACTACATTCCAACTCCCCCTTTAACATCCCCTACCAGGCATCCCATGGGCATGGTAAAATTGAAAAACCCAAACCATACTGAGTATACCTGAATGCCACAACCTCTCGGGGCGAGAGAGGAAAAGGAAGCAAGGCCTCACTCTGCTTCCTACATTTTCCCTCAAAGAATGACACCATCCACCTTTTCTCCAGGCAGTCACCTTTCCCTGGAGATTCCTCAAGGAATTAGCTACCAGAATCCATGGCTAGTCCCAGCCAGCCCACCCTCACTATTCCAATTAATCATTGCTTGAATGTGATGGTCCTGCTGCCATCTCCTCCTCCAGTCCACTGATAAATATGTCTTGGTTCAGAGGAGACTTGCTCTTCTGTCTATGGTGTAAATAATTTACATCCGGAAAGGGAAAACGTCAGCAATCGTGGAGGCCAGGTAGAAATGTCAGGTCAGAAGGAAGCCTTCTAAGATCTGATCACATTTTACATGCGAAGAATTCATTATGTTTCCATAACTTCAAAAACAATGCTTTTTAAGAAAAGGAGGGAGAAGTGGAGGGGCAGAGGGCTAAAATGAAAAGCCCTCAAAACCAAAGCCGAGAGAATGTGGGCTAATATTTTTCAGTGTTGCTGATACATTTTCTCACTTTTATTTCTTTTTTTAACAAATCTCATATGTTATCTACATAATTAAAAGAAATGCTCAACATTCAGAATTTAAGGTTAAAAAAAAAGCAAAGTATGGTAAAAGAAAAATTAATTATTAGAAGATAAATCAAAGTTGCTATCCAGGTTGATATCCAAGTAGAGAAGTCACTGCATACCTTTAACCAGGAAAGCACGTGTAACACACACACGCACCACACACACACTTTCTTTCTCTTGCTTGCTCTTTCTCATGTTACAGGCAAATTTTGACTAGCACAAACAAACAAACAAAATAAAAAAAAAATTGAGATGAAACTGAAAGAGATCACTAAGTTACACTAGAAACTGATGCACTGGATCTCCGATCCTGCTTGAAGGGATCTATCAACCCATGTTTGCAAGTATTTTCATTTTGTAGAAATCTGTGTTATTTTCTTATCGAATCTGGGAATGATATACTCTTTGTTCTGTTCTAGAGAATTTTATGACAATAGATAAATGAATTCATATTCTTATCTAGTTCTAAATATTTAGCATCCCAGGAAAAAAAATAAAGCACATACCAACTACCCACCCCATACACACTACACAGAGTAGTCAGTGACTATATCTTAGACTTTAGTCATATGGAAAATCAATCTTTTATCTTCTTGTCTGCAACAGTATACAGAAGCAAGAAGATTTACAGTCATCAGATTTTTAAAGAAACCACACTAAATCTTACAATTATCACAATTAGACTCCTGGCCTTGGTGCACATCTTTCGCTCACCTGGGCCTGTAATCATTAAAGGCACATTCTCAGATTATGTAACAGGACTGGAAATGTTACATGAGAAAATTCCTAGAGAGTTACAGAAGAAAGAACTGGGTTCTCACTAATAATGCATTTTTGGAAGAACTAAAAATATCCTCTGGGACTTCCAGTTTCCTGTCCAATATGTAAAAAGCTTAGAAGTTGCTGCGAAGTCTTAACAGCAAATTAAAAGATGAAGAACTAAAAACACCAGCGTCTCTTCTTAGATGTATCAGAGAAATAGGGTCACAGTGACCCCACCCCAAAATTAGAAGATGAGAGGATACAGGGAAACATTGCTTACCAGTGCAGAGACCTCCTATGAACTGGTGTCTAGGCAGGAAAACCTGAAAGTGACTGACCGATGACCTGAGGGTAACTCTGCGAGCTAAAATGCCAAGAAACCAAGTCGCAGGGGCTGTCCACATTTGTATGGTGAAACTTGCACTCTTTTATAAAGTAAATTTCCAAGTTTAATAAAAGGAATTTGTGTTAGGATTTTTCAGGGCAAATGACCTGAACACACATCTTATCAAAGGGGACACACACAAGTGCGCATATGCAAAAAGGCTCAACACCATCAGGGAACTGCAAATTCAAACAAGAAGATACACAGCACATTCGTTAGAATGCCAAAATCCAGAACACTGACAACACCAAATGTTGGCAAGGATGTGGAACAACAAGGATTCTCCTTTATTAGTGGTAATGCAAAATGCTACAGCCACGCTGAAAGACAGTTTGGCAGTTTCTTACAAAACTAAACACATTGTATCACAGGACCCCACTATCACCCTTCTTGGAATTCACTCAGAAGGACCTGAAAAATTATGTCCACACAATGTTTATAGCAGCATTATTTATAACAGCTAAAACTTTGGAAGCAACTCTTCAGACATCCTACAGAAGGTGAACGGATAAACCGTGGTATGTCCAAACAATGGAATGAATACTACTTAGTGTTAAAAAGAAATGAGCCAAAAGGCCATGAAAAGACATGGAGGAAACGTACATGCATGATACTGAATGAAAGAAGTCATTCTGAAACAGTGCATATAATTGATGCCAACTATAAAATCAACAGTGGTTGCCAGGGTCCAAGAGGAGAAGTGGTGAATGGGAAGAACACAGAATTTTTATGGCAGTGAATCTATTTTACGTGATACTACAATGGGGTACACATGTCATCACACATCTGTCAAAACCCATAAAACGCACACCAAGACTCTGGATGGACTTTGGATGACAATGATGTGCCTATGTAGTTTATTGATTTTAAGAACAGTACAACTGTATCATGTGCGTCCATAATTGGAGGAAGATGTGCCTGTGGGTGGGTTGGAGAGGAAGGGGTATATGGCAACTCTATACTTTCCACATAATTTTCCCATGAATATGAAATGCTTCTAACACTAAAGTTTATGAATCTAAAAACTTCTCCTACAATGTAATTACAAATTCCATTTAAAAAATTCAAAACAAAAGAAATACATTCTGTATAACTGTCCCCAGAAACATAATTCAGTAACTAAATGGAAAATTCAATACTGCAATTCATACTGTAGTCAGAGGCTATGAGAAATAAATATTTAGACATATGTAAGAGTAGTAATGTCTAAAAGTAATCATTACTGCCAAGTCTACAAAACCACCAAAATTGACAAGGTGCTATCACAAGAGCTGTGAAGCAACAGAACTCATTTCCACATTATTTTATATTATTTAAGCATATTTATACCAGAGATCCAAATATAATTTTATTACCCTACAATAATTTTAAAAATCTTGTCAAGATCAATACAAGGATTGATTGATAACCTGAGATACTAGGTGACACGAGCAAATATCATTCTGCATTTAGTCATTCTCCAGGGAGTTAAGAAAATTACCACCCAGTGTATGTGCTTGTTAAATCTAAGACTAAAATACAGTTGAATAAAGCAGAAAACAGTCATTTCTATGCCAGAAGATATCAGAAGCATGGGATAGAGGGATGGGGAGAGGAAGGCCTAGATTTGTAGGTACCTGGAAATTTTTTAGTGTTGAAACAATGGCACTCTACCTGGACTCAGCTTACCTTTTCAGTCTGTTTCCAATTTTAGAATGGATTATACAAACATGAAAAATTAGTTTTAAGTAATAAGCCTCATCACTTCTAACAAACAGAAAAAAATCATACAATAACAGGGAACATTTGTCTCTATTACCTTTTAAGCTAACGAGGGTTTAACAAAATAATTCCATTTTTCTACAAAGAAGAATCTTATGATAATTTAAAACTTGTATGATGCTTATAATGCCAATCAACATGTTTCAGTTTAAATACTCAATGGGTTGGACCTTAATATTTACACAGAAAATAATACTACTCATAATAATTTGATAAAACATTTAAATGTCTACAAGTTACTAATTTTAAATTATAAACTGTGGATAACTCAGATGCTAAAAGTCTAATTATCTGGTTCATAAATGCAGACACTCAAAGACTTGGCAAAAAGACTCCACCCCTCAATGACGGATGCCACGAAAACCTGTCTCTGTGAGATGATGGAAGGGCAGCCTGACAGCAACAGCAACCGAAGTTCTACTCATGGGCCTGCTTTCACAATTTATTACCAGTGAAGTCCATGAACGAGGAAACTAACTGAAAAGCCCTGTAGGTCCTTCCTAAGGGACCGTGACAAGTGTCTAGTGTTCAGTTTTATACCATTTAGATTCCTCCAAGACTGCAGAAAGCAATCTGCACTATGGTGGAACTTTTCAGGGAACCCAGGCACCTGGTACCTTCAACTGCATAAACTGTAGCCAAGACTGCACAGATTCAACCAAAACACAAGTATTCACAAGTACTTCCAAGTAATAGTGATCACCATTTTGCCCTCCTACCCAGGGCAAAATGCATTGAACAAAGAAAAGCTACCCAAACTCTGAGAAACTCTGAAAATCTTAGGTCACCCTAATGTTAATGTATACCTCAAAACTTTTGGGTCTGCCAATTCTCCCAGCGCAGGATCAGCATAAATTCTAAGAGGCAGACTAAGGATTCTCTGACTTTCTAAGGCTGATTTGAACCTAGCATATGACATTCCAAGGACAGGTCTGTTAAGCGGTGCTTCCCATCCATTTTCACTCCAGGGAGCACCAGGAAAAGGAAATGGCTCTGTTGCACAGTGGGGCAAAGAGATAAAACTGATCCTGCACTCAACGATGCATACTTCAGATACACCTATGACCCATTTGGGGTCACCAGGATGACTTCATACACCATCCCAACCAAAAAGCTTTACCTTAGGACCCAAAGTCCTCAACAGGCTAGAGTGCAAAACAAACAAAAAAGCAAATAAAAAAAAGTGCTGCAAGTGAAAGAACCATACCTCAAGCTTTGAATTTTAATAGATAAATGCTGCCGCCGTTAAAAGTACCTTTCCCCAAGACAATAAGTTTGCCAAACATTTATTTCAGATGAGACTTCAGGGGAAATATTTAAATCAAGTTACCATAAAACACACTGTATTTTTGATGTCCCATTTTCCATAAAATTTAGAAATGGTATAAGCCTCATCTTTCTAACATAAACAAGGTTCCAGCTTCTGATTACTTTGGCACAATCCTACACTAAAAAAGCGATGGGATATTCAGGCAAAGCAGGTTTGACTGATGGGCAACCTAGCTGTCAACATTCAGAGACTTTGCAGTTGTATCTACACAGCTGTTTACGATCCACCCCCGTGTACACCATCCAGGAGGAAGCAACGTGGAGGCTGATTTAACATCCCATGGGCAGGAAATGCAGAAAATATTCATATGCATAACTGGACATTGCTCCAAAATTCCTCTTGCCCTTTTTAGCATTCTTTTTTCTTTTTGAAAGAGAATAAATATATTGCAATTTGCCACTCTTACCAACAGGCATGAAATGAATGGAATTTCATTAGAGCCATTAAGTCCCTATTACAGCAGCTCTTCAAACTAGGAAATGACCACCTCCTGCCAGTGAGCTATATTTTCCAAGCTGTTGGGATATAGCTGCACCGTAATTAAGAGGCCACTCTTATACTCCAGTGGGTGGAGCTGTAAACTGCAGGCAATTTGGCAGAAAATACCAAAAGCCATAAAAATGCACACGTCTTTATTTCTAGAGATTCTAACTCTTGGAATTTATCCCAAGGTAATAATTAAGGATGTGCAAAATAATATTTATTTCCCCGCTGTTTGCAATGACCACATCTTGGAAACCACCTCAATGTCCAAAAATAGGATAGTACTTAAATAAATTATCATAGGCTATAAAGTAAAATATCACGAGTGTTCATTTCAAAAGATGCAGAAGCTTGTCCATGGCATGCACGGGCTCTGACTACGTGTTCTTCAATATAAAAACCAAAGCACTAATAGGACATTAAAAGTTGCCTCATTATAAAATGATAATGGTCTTACTTGTCTCTTCTTATGTTTTTGGGTGTGTCCCTAATGAGTATATAATAAACATGCATTGTTTTCATAAAGAGAAACTGAAAATGAAAAAGAAAACAAGTTTGTTTTCTTTAAGATGCCTCTATCAGAAAGAGGAAGGATTAGAAATGGGATTTAGGAAGAACTCCTCACAAGTGTGATTGTGAGGCTCTGAAATGTGCAGTCAACAAAGGTCATAGAATCTCTTTGCCTTGGGGATTTGTAAGAAAAGAGTAGCCAACTCTCATTTGAGGACAGCTTGAATGCAGTTCTGACCTCTGTGGCCTCTTGAAGCTCCATGGGCATAAAAACTGCACCAAAATACAATTTTCACTCACTGGCACACAAAGTAGTCAATTCCTCAGATTGTCCTCAATCCTCTACAATCCTTTACCCTATTCAAGAGACAGTAACCTACCATCTTCCACCCAGCACTGAAAGCCAGCCAGCTTGACTTTATGTGCCAGCAACTTGAAAGAGCATTACTCAGAAAATATAATCGAATGCTAGCTAGTAATCTGCAATCCATAACAGCCTTCTGACTTTTCCACATGAAAGAAAAAAATATGTATTTCAGCTACTTAAACATCCCAAGCTGAGACAAAGGAAATGGAGGTGCCTATTAACAACCTTAGGCACGTTTACTTGACTTACAGCTATAAATGTTAAAAATCTTGAACAAAATAACTGCTGGGATGTGGTTAAAGACAAATTAAAAAAATGTTCAATTCTGCAAAGTTCCTCAATTTTAAAAGGTCTCTTGACTTCTATCCCTACCACTGCAAAATGAAAACCAAAGCAACAAAAAATCCATCAAGACCTCTAACTTTGTTTTCTGAACCTTCCCATGAACACAAATGTTGCATTTTCCAGGATGTTTTCCTGGCCTCAGCCAAAACAGAGGAAGATGGAGAAGAGGAGAGGGAGGTAGAGGGACTAAAACAAGAATGATCACAGTTAACGCAGGTGTACACCAATTATCAAACTGAGACAGAAAAGGAACATGCGCTGGGAGAAGGGCAGCTCAAAGGCCAAGGAGGAGCTGCCAGGGTTGCAGCACAGTCAGAGCACAGAAACAACGCATGGTGGTGCTCAAAGCTGGATAAGGTGGACCAGGGGAATGGGCATTTCAGGGACCTGATTCCAAGACAAAGACAAGTTTTAAAACAGTAAAAGCTCTCATGCTGAGACCCTCATGCTTTTAGTCAAGAAAAAGTCTTATCCATCAGCTCTGCAGTCAAAGCATGTGACGCAGAGAAAACCTTTAAGGTACAGCATTCTCAGCACCAAAGAGCTAAGTCCTGTTATTTTGATGGAATCTTAACCTGGTCACCGCAGAGGTCTGCCCCTTCCCATACTATAGTCTGAGGAGTTTTATTTTCCAGATGACTGAGGGCATTGCAAATTTACATGAGAAACTATTAGTCATTTGGATGGAAATAGTCCTAATATGTTTGACACCGAAGGTGAAGGACATGAAGTAACTTCTTGATGACACAGACTACTGATTAAGAACACGGATGACCAGGCAAAGCCACACACTGAGAGAACTTCAGGGCCGGTGAAGTGTATCTATGCAGAATGACCTGGAACCCTGCTTCCTGAGTTCTTGTACCTGCATGTGAGTCTCTGCTGGGCTGCTACTTCTCATTTGCATCATGTTCTTTCTACAGATGCTCCTACTGCCCTACCGTGCAACAGAAAGAATGGTGGGCTACGATTCCTGTCGATTTATGCTCCTGTTTCCAGCTGAACCATCTTGGATAAGTTACTTCACATTTTTGGACCTAAGTAAGATGAAGAATTTTGACCAGAGAACTCCCAGGGCCTGTTTTTTTCACATCCATCCTCATATTTTGCTACTTCTCCTCTGCTGTGTACTTTGAAACAAACAAACAAATAAAAAAGCAAGCAAAATTTGCATGAACAACAACACAAAATAGAAAGATAACCTGCATCACGCTCTCCTGTGAGTGATGTGGTTACACACTGTGGTGCATATTTGTCAGCATTTTAGTCGGCTTCTTCACTGCTATAGCCAAAAGACTTGACAAGAACAAGCAAAGGAGGAAAAACCTATTTGGGGGCTCACAGTTCAGAGATCTCGGTCCACAGAGGGCTGATTCCGTTATCTGGGGCTCCACATAAGGCAGGACATCATTGCAGAAGAGTGTGGCTCAGAACATGACATCAAGAAGTGGAGGGGAGGGAGAAGGGCAGAGGGGAAGAGGAGGGGGTAGATAAGGCATGTGAGACCAAGCCCCCTCTGCTTCTGACAAAATATAACCCCCAAAAGCACACTCCAGAGACCCTTCCTCCAGCCACACACCACCTGCCTACTGTTACCACTCAGTTAAGCCCTATCAGGGGATTAATGCACTGATTGGGTTAAGGCTCTCATAACCCAATCATTTCACCTCTAAAGCCTCTCGCATTGTTTCCCACATGACCTTTCGGAGGACAACTAATAACAAAATTAACACACAGGTCCTGTTTTTATAATTCCCAATCATTGATAAGGTCCCAGATAGTCATGACTTCTGCATAACAAAGATCTTAATAGTGATACAGCTCTATGTATCTATACGCCTCTACTTCACCTAACACTCTCAATAACCATTTGATTCAGCTGGATTTCAGGCCACCAAAGAGCAAATTCTGCATATCCCCCTCCAACTCTGAAGGCCAGCAAATTAAACTGATTGCAAAATGAATAACTTTGAAGACTCTCTTTACCTTATTACATGTTTGGTCAGAGGACAGCTCCTTAAAGCGATCTAGAACATGAGATTGTGAAAATGTACAACACAGTGCACCTCCCCAAAAGAAGGAAATTTATTCACCTTTTATTTTCTGGAATTCTAACACATGATTGCCATATGCTGGGCGTTCAGCATCAGAAGCAGCAGGCTGAAATACCCACACTGCAGTCTGAATTTCTTCCCTCCACACAGTCATCCTGACATATCCTAATCATGCTCCCTGCTATAACTCCACCTCCTTATAATCTCACCCCAGCTCCCTCCTCTCTCCTGAGTTCTACCTCCACATGCCCTGTCCTCCTCTACTCAGATTTCTCACCAATTAAAAAGCATCCAACAACATTTAAATAGCTTCCTTCCTCGTCCTACATATTTCTCTCCCTATCCCATACTTTCAAAAATCTATGGCAACTCATCTTAACTTTTTCTGCTATACTGGAGAGGAAGGAAACTAATCCAAGGGCACAATCAGCTGCTACTGCTGGTCCAGGCAAGGAGTTGGCAAACAGGAAATATGGATGCACATTGATGAGGAACCAGAACACAAAACCTACCTTCTCAGAGATGTTCCAGCACATCCTTGACAACCATCATGAACAACAAAATTCAGAGAGACTACAATGCACTGAATATATGAAGAAACGGAAACAGGAGAGTGGGTTTTAAGCCAATGGGCTAGGAGGCTAAGTATTATTCCTCTCCATTTATCCTACATCCAAGAGGACTGCTGGCTAACAGGGTCAATTCTTAACTTTTCCTCCACTCTCTCCAACAATGTGCGACCACTAGACTTGTTTGCAGTCTCTCTGACACCTTAGGACACCCCACATTTCATTCACCTTGGGGGAACACCCTTTTCCTCCTTATTCAGGGGCAGAACTCCTGCTCATCTAAGGAGCCCTCATAACTACAGTGCTACAAAGATTCCTCCACCTTTGCCATACTGAAGGAATCCTTTCCTCCTGTGTGTTCAGGTTCTCCACTGGATGAAAACTCCTGAGGCTGATCCCCAGGCAGCCTTCATCTTCGTGTTCCCAGCACAGAGCCTGGTACCGAGCGCATTGATACAGATGAAGCTGGGCACACAGACCAGAAGTTCTTCCATTGATCTCACTTAACAACATGACATTCTTTACATCTTCCCCATTGGGCTACCATTAAATCTTTCTCATCATGCAATATACCCAGAGAGAAACCACATTGCTGATGTCTGTAAGTTAGATATATACAAGTAAGCAGCTTCCCTCTTCCCTCTTCTGCTCTTAACATTTAGAGACCTTCTTACAGTTCCAGACCTCATCTAATCAAAACTTTGAAAATCCCATACTGCTTACTTAGAATTACCAAATAAATGCTTATTACTGATCTCTCCAGGCTAGCAACAGGAGACTTCCTGGATCCTGAACTTGCTACGTATCTGATAAAATTTCCTGCTACACTAGTAAGTCAGTCAGTCTTCCACAGGCCATGCCTCATTTCTGATGTCCCACAGAGAGAACTCACAAGATGGAATCTGGTAGGGAGAAGGATTTAAATCATGGCAACAATACTTCCAGCTTATATGACTAATCTCTTATCAATCTGATAAATACTTTGTTTCAAATAATCAAGTGAGAAAACACATGAAAATGCACTTTATAAACCATAAAGCAATACAGTATATTTTTTTTTTTACTAAATCTTTGTACAATAACACCATACTGGACCTCAGTAGTACCATCTTTTTTTTTTTTTTTTTAGAGAGAGGGACAGTGAGACAGAAACAGAGAAAGAGAGAATCAATTTTATTTATTTTTTCATGTGGTTTTTGCTGCTCCAACACTTCATTGTGTACATGGTGCTGAGGTTCAAGCCCGCATCTCTGATCATGCCAGGCAAGTGCCGTAACCACTGAGCCGGCCCCTCAGTAGTACCATCTTGACCTTGCACCCAACCTCATTAAGAAATTTTCTCTAAAAGTTCTGATTTCCTTGGATCACCATCACAAGGAATCTGGCCGTGTGTGTATCCTGGAGTCACAACGGACAGGCTGAGGAAGCTCGTTAGTATCTATATGCTTCCAGGTGGGTGGGGCCAACTTCTGCCAGTTCTAACATATGCCAACTGGCTACACACAGGAGCACGCTAGTGTTACCAACTCCACACACACACGCCCACTTCCACCCCCAAGAGGTACCAGACTGTCGGACAACTTGGCGGCTAGCCTATGAAAATGTGGAAACACTGTGGAAACATTAGCCAACAACACATACTGGCAGCTGAATCAAATGTTTAGGCTCTCAGATGTACCCAAATAAATCGTTTGTGTGTTCTAACAAATGTTTTCTTTGGAAAGCATTTCTCAGTGCAGATGCTCTCAAAAGTACCCATTTTTAGTGGGTTAAATCAAGGGCTCAAAGCAACCGAAGGGTGGAGGATTTTTTTTAAACCCAAATTGCATAAACTGCAAAAAAAAAAAAAGTTAATATTGACTAAGGGAGAGAATCCTTGAAAAATGAAAAAGTTGTTAATGGTTTTCATTTCAAAGTTAAATTTTTATGAACTGCAAATGTTATCAACGTAAATATCAAAAGATTATAGTTACCAGAACTTGACAAGGTCTAAAAATGTGGGCCATTTAAAAAAACTGTATGTATGTCAAGGCAAACAGAAAAGGAAAGATGCACTCCAACAGGAAGTAAAAAAGTTAGCTATTCTAAATGAAACTCTTCACTTGTCAGACACTTTTAATAAGCAACCACTCACAAGCACATTCAAAAGTTTTATACTGAGGTTAATAATTTGGGACAGAGTCCTAACGCAATCCAATTACTTGACCTTCCTCAACAAAATAAACTCTGAAACGAAACCCCAGACAGAGCTTGTGACATTCTGCCAGCTTCCAGCCTGGGCACAATAGCGTACCATGGTACACTGAGAGATCTACTTATCCCTTTTCCCGGGGAATGAAGTAATGTGTACGTAATTTATCTGCACATCACCCTCTCTAGTTTAGTTGTACCACCATGACAATATCTTCCAAGACAGGAAAATGTATTACACTTTGAACTATAAAGCTGATTCTTTTGAGGTGCCCTGGTAAGAAATGCACGGTGAATATTTCTCCAGAAGCTCAGAATAAGGAAACTCTATCTCAGTAGTGGACAGTTTCATCACCACCAATACTTTACGCATAGTTTCTGATGACGGTGAAAATATTCCACTCACAGCAGTAACATAACTGTGAATAAACAGAGTTAATAGAATTCTTAACTGAATATATCAAACTATTCAAAGGGGGGAAAAAGAAGGTTTTAAAAAAATGTTTATTTGCTTATTTGTTTTCTACTCACAAACTGGCTGGTTGTACAACTGAAGGAACCAAATTTATCAGCTGTTGGGATTTCAGCAATCGCTAAATGTTTTTTTTTTTTTTTAAGAGAGAGAGAGGAACAGTGAGAGAGAAAGAGAGAGAATATCAATTTATTTCATTTTTCAGGTGGCTTTTGTTGTTCCAACACTTAATTGTGTACCTGGTGCTGGGGTTCAAACCCGCATCTTTGAGCATGCTAGGCAGGCACAAAGCCACCACCCCAGCCCTGCACTAAATGTCTATTAAACCACAGCAGAAGATACACCAGGAGCTGGAGCAGTGGGGCTCAGTGATTGACGGCTCTTGCCTGGCAAGCGCGAGGTCATGGTTCAAACCCAAGCATCATGTACACAAAGAAGTGTCACAGTAACAAAAGCCACATGAAGAACTTAAAATTGAATTGACTCTCCCTTTCTCCCTCTCTTAAAAAAAAAAGATGTACACCAAAGGATGCAAAATGACACACACACACACACACACACACACAAAAGAAAGAAATGCTTGGTATAACGCATGCCTAAGAAAAACTTAAGATTCTAGAAAGCTTTCAGAAAAGAGAAGGAAACACTCAAGATGCAGGAGTATAAAATCACAGCAACCTGTTAAAGGTAATCCCTGTATAAGAAATTTTAAAGTGATTATAACAGAGTTTGGATTCATCACGGTAAAGAAACATTGATAATAAATGTAACATCCTCCCTTACCATGATACATTTTCATCAAAAATGCTCCACAGAAGAACCACATGAAGTCTTTAAAACAGCCCTCAAAGTTCAACTTCCCACAATTAATCTAATCAATGAGATTAACAAGACAATTGAATAATTGATACCACAATGTCACAGTCAACTTCAACACACATTAGGAATAATTAATCTCCTTCTGGGTCATCTTGATAGCATTCAGTATTATACCAAACCCATTTAAACAAATTTATAAAGTGAAAGCAAAGGCTGATTTCAGGTTTTATATAAACCTTATTAGTTTCAGTTTGTTTTGTATCATCTGGTATGTCTCAGATGGAGTTCACAGTAATCACAGCTACAGTAGAGCAACTTCAAACATAAATGAAACAAATAACCGGTAGATCGATACAAGGTGACAGACTACCGGCTGTAATCTTGCCCTGGTGTGACCCAGCTCTGCCCTTCTGCGCTCTAAAGACTTAATGAATCACCAGGAGCACAGTAAAGATTGTGTATATTTTGCCCAAGTGAGAACTGGATTTATATCAGCACCAAAAGAGGATCATCCTCCTGCCATAAGACAAAACACAGTGAGGTGAAGCACATGGGTCCACAAGGTCCTGGGCATGACAGTTGCAGACAGCTACCCACCTGTGTGACAAACACCACTGCATTTTAAAGTGACAGAAAATCAGAAACCAAATGAAGAAATAATTTAAACCAGCAGACACATAGTTGTAAGCTTCTAAGTTCAGAAGGAAACCATGTAAGAGCAATATACCAGAAGGAAAAATGTAAAACTCATTTAATTTTCTGAATATATTTTGCCCTAGAAAATGTGTAAAATGATTTTGCTGATTAATATTGAAGATGCTCCTACTGGCCCCAAGATAATTTTAAATACTTAATTACCCTGTGGGAAAAAATCAGTTCTTTAATAAATAAAAATCTATGCAACAAGGTTCACATTAGCAGAGAGGAAAGCCATAAGAGGAAGCAAAACACCACCAAACCTCCCTAAGGAGTAGGTTCACACCACATTGCTCAAAGGTACAGAAATAATCAGCATAACTTTATAATTAAGTTTCATATTTGAGCCAGCCAGGCACGATGGCACATGCCTGTAATCCTAGTGACTCAGGAGGCAGAGGCAGGGGGATTACAAGTTCAAAGCTAGCCTCAGCAACTTCGCAAGGCCCTAAGCAACTTATGGAGACACTGTCACAAAATTTAAAAAAAGGGCTGGTGATGTTGCTCAGTGGTTAAGCACCTCTGCATTCAATGCCCTGTTCTTTAAAAAAAAAAAAAAAAAAAGTCTCATATTTGAATATTCCTTTCAAAGGGCATCGTGGTTCATGCATGTCCAAAATAGGTAAAGGAGGCCAGGACACATTCACATGGCTTCCACAGGATCCCATTCAGCACTTACCCAGAGGAAGTCCCTTCCCACTGTTCACCTCAGAATGCAGCAAAATGGAAGAAAACTGGACAACAACCAATTTCCAAATTACAACCCCCATGGGAAAATAGATAGGTCCCAAGTATGGTATCAAAGAAGGATTAACCACTACTGTTACAGCAGAGAGCAACTCTCTGCCACTATTTAAAACAAAATGATATGACACAGTAAGAAAAGTTTAATTCCAATTAATACAGAGGAGAAATACAAATATGCATTTTTAATGGAATAAAATGAGCGGATGGAGCCAGAAATTTGCTAATCCTAAAGAACAGAACTCAATAACTGGAGAGAAAAATATTTCAAGTAATAGTAGTATAAATTTTCCCTAACACAAAGAGCAGATTGAAGTACCAGGCAGGGCTCCAGGAAAAGAAAGGCAGAAGGATCCAAAAGAAGTCCTATCCCCAAGTTACTGAACTCCAGGACAAAGAAAAAATTCTGCAGGTGTTAGGCGGAAAAGAGCAATTCACTTCCATGGGGAAAAGACAAACTGGCCTCGCCCCCTTCCATAAGGAATATTCAACGCCAGAACAGCAAAGAAGCAACAGCAACTGATTTCAAAGTGCAAACCAAGAATTTTATAAGGCAAAATTTCCCCTTAAATATGACCATATTTAAACACGCGAGCAGTCAAGGAACACAGAATCCATGAGACCTTTGTAAAATGAACTACTCAATAAAAAAGTCCATCAAACCAGACACTCACATAGACACAATGGCAGAAAGATGACTTAGTCACTAAATTTCTACGAAGTTCTGAGGAAAGTGAGAATTACTTCATTACGTCAACGGGACCTGAAAACATGAAAGTAGCTGATACACTCACACATAAAATATCTGAGGGAACGCAGGGCATAGGCTACTTTCTTAAAATTACTTCACAGTGATATCTAGTTGACCAAGAAATATAGTTAAAAAAAAAATTTTTTTTTACAAGGAACTGTAATGGAAAAGAACTGATTTAAATATATTTTCCATAGCAAATATACTCCACTTGCTATGGAATAACAGCATCGTTGACAAGTGGTTTCTTACCTTTGCAGAGGATCAGGTAAAAAGTTCTACACCAGCAGTTAAACAATAAATGTACTAATTTTTTTAATAAATCAGTGAAAGGAAATCTTGAACTTTCAGCACGATTTTATATTTGTACATTCCTATTTTTAAAAAGTGGCCATTCTTCCATTAATAAAACACGGATTTTTATCTAGAAGTCTAAAATTCCAAGCAACTATGTACGCAGGAAGCATCGCAAGTCACCATGTAACTGTAGAAGCCCTGTTACTCACTGAAATGTGTGCAGAGTCTTTGGCTTAAAGGATCCTTTGTGAACCTGAGCATCCTACAATAAATACTAAACTTCAGGGATGGGACCTTTTATACTTTGGCCCCTCCCTTTAAAAACTGTATTTCTCTAGCCACTCTAGTCTCAAACCCTACTGACCTTTCCCAGTCCTCCACTGGCCATGACCTCTTTCCTTCCTACGTCTCTCTCCACAGCTCCTAACCTTTCTTTGGTTTACTTCTAGTCATCATTAGATCTCATTCATCTTAAGTTCTGTTTTCATCAGAAAATCTTAATCTTTGAATTTAGTTGGATGTGTCTGCCATTTGCTGTCCCAGGACCACATACAGTCAAGCGTCCCTTAACCAAAGGGCTGGATTCTGAGAAAAGCGTTGACAAGTGATTTCACCACTGCACAAACATCAGCGCAGACTCACCAAACCCAGACGGCACCGCCTAAGCCCTCTACACGCCCAGGAAGTAGGGTATCGGCACACACTACAGCCTGTGCTTCCAGGACCATGAGGAGCCACGCACAGAACTAAATCCAGCCATCAAGTGACGCGTGACCACGAGGTGTCTGAGAGTGCGGTCGGTGCAGCACAGCACACTGCAAATGCAAGAGCAGACGCCAATTATGAAATGTACACAAGAAGAAATGCATCAACACCCACAGTCACTGTCTCTCAACCATCACACACTGCATAACTTTCTTGTTGTATTTTTATGTGACTGGCACTGCGGATTCATCTGCAGAGATATCACCAGGAACATGCATGCTGTGGGCTACGGTGCCAGGACAGGGGTGTTTCATTCTGTTATAAGTGTACAGGACCACCACCGTGCACAGCAATCAGCTGTTGATGGAAACACTGTCACGTGGCCTGGAAGTACGCTGCTCCTACCGCAGCTCTGCCCACTGCATGGTCTCTGCGCTGGCTTTGCTGGTGACTGAATCCAGTGTGGATGCATACTCAACTCTCCATAATCATGGCTGGAACCAAGAAAACAGCACTGTTCCCAGCACATGCTGAGTCAAACAAAAGTTTAAAAGGTAAGGAATTCATGGATGGGCCTGTGGACAGTAAGTTCTTTTTTTTTTTTTTTATTAGATGAATACAGAATTACAATTGAGGGGGAATCATCGTCAAACAATCAAGAACAAATGTATATTTACACAGCTATCCAAAGCTGTTGCCATGTCATGGATGCCCCCCTTGGGTTCCTCGTGATTCTATGCTTCCCCCAGAAGAACCCCTGTGTTAAATGGACATCTCGTGGAGGTCAGAGATCTCCTTCTGAGATGAGACAGTAAGTTCTTCACAGCAAAAATATGAGGTTCATTTTTATCCTCTCCAAAGCAACAAGTGCTAAAATTAATACTCTTCAGCAACTCTCAGGTACATTCTTGAGATATAAATGAATGCAACAGGTACAAAACTGAATGAAGAAGTGGGCCTCTAGCACTTTGAACATGATAAATGCTAATTTCAAGGAACCAGATGCTCCAGACAGATACTGAAGCGTCAGTCTTCATACAGGACTCTCAGGTCACCCGCAGCTTCCAGTCATCGCATCTGCCAATCCTCACTGGGAAACATAGAATGAACTTCTATCTCAGTGTAGGTGCTGACATGCACAGTCACACCAAGGCCATCTCATTCTGTGTTACAATCCGCTTCCCAACTCTAGTTTTCTGCAACCATCCAAGACATTTTTCACTAGGAAAGCCCATGTCATTAGTACAAAACTCTTCCCATAGGACCCACCTGCTTTCAATCTTCAAATGACTCTAACTGAACTTGGAGTGAAATGGACTAATAACCTCTTAATGCTAAGAGAAAGGAACTGCATGGCTGGAGTTCATACATCAGATTCTGACAGATGAGGCATATGGACAAAACACGTTACAAAAGAAAAGCAAGATGGGGCTGGAGCAGTGGCTCAGCGGTTACAGCGCTTGCCTGGCATGGCGAGTACGCGAGTTCAAACCCCAGCACCACCTACACAACGAAGTCTCAGAGCAACGAAGACCATGCGAAAAACTAAATAAAATTGATTTTCTCTTTTCTCTTTCTCTCATGGTCCCTTGCTCTTAAAAAAAAAGAAAAGAAAAGAAAAGGATACATATGTAGTAAGACATAGGGCCAATTACCCCAAAATAGTAAAAAAAAAAAAAAAAAAGAATTCTAAATAAGGGTATATCAATTTAGAATAGTTCAAAATATGTAAAGTCAAATCACAGGGAGATAAAAGGAGAAGCATTGCCATAGTAAGAATCAAAGACTGCAAACAGTTTCAGTTATGGGGAGATTAACCAACTAAATATAAGTAACATTATAAAGATTTGAGAAAAGAAATGAGGCAGCATTACCTACTAAACAAATAAAAAAGGATATTCATAACAGTAAGAGAATTACATACTTTTCAAACATATAAAGCAATTATAAAAGTTATCCTCAACTGTGCCATCTAGAAAGAGCGTAAAGAACTAGCATCAAGCAGACCAAGTGCCAAAAATATATAATACTATGAAGTTAGAATATAATATAAAAGTAACTAAAATATAACATAATACTAGCTAAAAGTACATTTGAAAATTAACGCAAATAACTCAAGATTCTCAGAGAAAATAAACTGTAGTGTAATATAAAAAAATAAGATGAAATGACACAGAAAATACCTCACATTGAAAACCACGGCATTCTATCAGGTTATCTGGAAGATATCAACAAACTGATTCTAAAGTTGACATGGAAAGACAAGACTCAGAATAGCCAACACAGTATTGAAGAACAGTGTTGGAGGACGGGTACTTCCTGACTTCAAGACTTCCTGAAGGTCTATAGCAATTAAGACTGCATGGTACCAGCAGAAGCACAAGAGGACAATGAAACAGAAGAGTGCCCATAAACTGACATGTATAATATAGTCAACTGATCTTTGACAAAGGAACAAAGGCAGCACAGTAGAGCAAAGATGGTCCGCTCAACAAATGGTACGACAATAACTGGACAACCACATGCCAGAAAGTTTTATCTAAATACAGAGCATCTGTTCCTCACAAAGATTAACTCAAGATGGACAGACCAAGATGTAAAATGCAAAACCATAAAATCCTATAAAATAACATAAGGACAAAACTTAGATGACCTTGGGTTTGGGAATGACTTTTGAGATATAACACCAAAGGCATTATCCATGAAAGGCATAATTCATAAGGCGGATTTTATTAAAATTAAAAATGTGTGAAAAAAAGAGAAGGAAACAACAAGCCACAGAGTTGGACAACAGATTTTCCAATGATTTGTCTGATAAGAGATCCAAAATTCTAAAAGAACATGTAAAACTCAACAATAAGAAAACAAACAACTTAGTTAAGAAATAAGCCACAGACTCTAATGGAGAACTTAAAGAAACAGCAAGGAAGGATGTGAAAAGATGATCAGAATCCCACGCCAGGGGCTATGGATGAAAGGCAGTGTCCCCTTCAAAACTCATCTTTGAAACCTAAGCCTACCACTGTAGTCTAAAGAGGTGGAGCCTTTGGAGAATGATGAAGGATTAGGGCTCCGCAGTCAGGAATGCATTCGTTTCCTTATAACGAGTCTTGAGAGAGTTGGCCCCCTTGCTTTCCTGCTTTCTGGCAAATGAGAACACAGCAACAAGGCAGGATCTTGGAAACAGAGTACTACCCTGAAAAAACACCAGTGCTAGCACCGTGACCTTGGATTCCCAGCCTCCAGAGGAAGAAACAAGTTCAGTTCTTTATTAATTATTCAGTCTGGGGCACTATGTTATAGCCACAAAAATGAATTAAGACACAAGGGAAACCCAAATGAAGGCAACAATGAGATACTGCTACCTATCTATGAGAACGGAAAACAACAACAAAGCAACAGGAACGACCATGATGGTGGAAATAAAAAATGCTTCTCTGGAATGTCTTTTCCTGCAATGCTAAACATACTCTTACAATTGAATGTTGAAAACTTAGGTCCGTACAGAATTCTATGCGCAGATGTTTATGGAAGCTTTTTTTGTAACCACAAAACAAGATGTGGAAGCAAACAAGATGTCTTTCAGTAAGTCAGCGGAGAGGTTATATGTGGTACATTTAGACAACGGAATATTATACAGCATTAAAATGAAATGACCTGGGGCTGGAGCAGTTGCTCAGTGGTTACAGCGCTTGCGTGGCATGCCGGAGTACACGGGTTCAAACCCAAGCACCACGTACACAGCAAAGTGTCTGAGCAATGAAAGCCACATGAAAAATGAAATAAAATTGATTCTTTCTCTCTCCCTCTCTCACTGTATCTCTCTCTTAAAAAAAAAAAAAGAAAGAAATGAGCCATCAAGCCATAAAAAGTTATGGAGAAAACTTACACGCATATTGCTAAGAGAAATAAGCCAATCTGGAAAGGTTATACACTATGTGACATTCTGCATAAGACTAAACTATGAAGACGGTAACGATCATTAGAGAAAGGAATGAACAGGTACAGTGCAGAGATTTTTAGGGCAGTGAAACTACTCTGTGAGAAGTATAAAGGTAAATATGTGTCATTACGCATTGTCAAAATCCATAATTTGTGTACTAATAGAAAGTCCTAATGTGGATGATAGATACAACAGTGTAGGTCCATCCATGGTGACAAGTGGACCATTCTTGATTGGGGATGATACCGGGGTAGGCTGTGCACTTGTGGGTGCAGAAAGTTCATGGGAAATGTTCTATACATTCTCCACACATTATGCTATGAATAAGTGATTACAAAATATATTATTTTTAAAAACTCATGAACTACTACTGCTGAAAAATCACATTAAAATACTTAATAAATTAAAAAGAAGAAAATTTAAAATTCTGGGATTGGAGCAGTGGCTTAGCAATTACAGCGCCTGCCTAGCACGTCATGCGAGTACGCGCGTTCAAACCTCAGCATCACAAACGCAATGAAGTCTCAGAGCAACGAAAGCCACATGAAAAACTAAATAAAATTGATTCTCTCTTTCTCTCCTCCCTTCTCACTGTCCCTCTCTCTTTAAAAAAATAAAGATCATTTAGCTCTGTAACTAAATTTAGAAGACAAGGTATGTGAAAATAAATTCAAAGAAATTTTTAAGAAAAATAACAAAGACCAAGACAAGATAGAAAAAAACAACAAAGTAAAAAGTATTAAAGGGATAACCTTTAATACCATACAATTGATAAATCCCTGGCAACTTATGAAATAAAAGAAGAGGAATCTTTCTGGGAAAAAAGAGTGGTAAGTACAGATATAGCACGATTAAAAACATAATACACTACTGTGAACATCTTTTTATTGGTTGAATTTTGTTCACCACCAAAATGCATATATTCAAGTCCTTAAACCTGGTATCTCAGTTTGTGTTTAAAAGAGGTAATTAAAATAAAACGAGGTCCTATGGTAGATTCCAACCAATGTGACCAGATCCTTATAAGAAGGCAAGATTAGAACACAGAAGTACACAGAGGAGCAAGAGGAGGCACAGGGAGAAGGCAATCTGTAGATAAGGGGAGGGGTCCCTGTGGAAACGTCTCTGCAACCCCTCACCTTGGACCCTCCAGAAATCAAAAAAAGAAAATTTCTGTCATTCAAACCACACTGTCTGTTAAACTATGCTATGGTATCCCTAGCAAACGAACACAAGTTTTATGCTCATAAATTAGAAAACTTAACAATAAATGATCAAATGTAACTTACCGAAACTGACTCAAAAAGAAACTGAAAACCTAAATCTCAATTTCAGATTTCACCCACAAAGAAAATTTTACAAACAAATCCTACCAAATACCTGAGTAGATTATTCTACTGACTCACATTCTAATTGGAAAAGAAAAATTCTAACACTGATACTAAAACCCAGCCAGAATACTATGAGAAATGAAAATTGGAGGTCAACCTCACTTTTGAAAATATATACAAATACCTTGCTTAAAATATTACTAAACAGATTTCAGTTATCTCAATGGTCAAGTTGGATTTAAAAAGCACTAAACATAAAATATTTATAAGTGAAACAAAATTAAATATTAAAGCAATACTTAAAAGGTAGAAATGGATTCCACGATCTCCGAAAAAGTACTTTGCTGCTATATTGTTCCCTTGTTTTATTAATCCTGAATATCCTCCCTTATCAATGAAAATCTTGAAAAATAGGCAAAAGGCATAAAAAGGAATTCTAAAGGAGATGAAAGACAGTAAACACATGAACTGTAAGTAACAGGAAAGTTCCACTGACACTAGAGTGAGATGCTTTTTAACACACACTGCATTGATAAAACTTTAAATGTAAGCAGAAACCAAGAGCTGGTAAGGATGTGGACAAACGGAACTCTCAAGCACTGCTATTCCGAGCCAACTGCTACAGCCCCATGGGTAAACAACTGGCCAGAATCTTGCAACACTGAAATGTACATACTTGACAATCTAGCAATTCTTCTCCTGGGTAAATGCTGCAGAAAAACTCTTAATGTGCCCCAGGACACATTTAAATGACTGTTAAAAGCTTCAAAGAATAGAAATATGCACTGATGGAAAGTGACCAAATAAATTATAGTATGGTCATATACTAGAATCCCATTTACTCGTGGATGAAGAATCTCACCTATACACATCAATAAGAATAAAGATCAAAACAACAAAAACCTGAGGTGAAAACAGCAAATCACAAGGGAAAAGCAACGCTGTTACTCCTGTTATAAAACAAGCAAAAATGTGAAATGCTTGGAGCATTTATCCAGCAGAAGAACTGCTAGATCGTCAAGTATGCTTTCAATACATGTCAAGTAAATTTTGAATATATACTCACACAGGATGAAAAGCATTACGGCAACTATAATACAATATTCATCATAATGGTCATCATGTCTGGGACTGAAGGGGATTTAAAAATGCTGGAAACATCTATTTCTGAAATTGGGCTTGCTTTGTTGTTATCATGCTTTATTATTTACATACATTCATTTGGTATCTCTCAAATAACTTCCAAAAAGAATTTATACCCTGCTTTTCAACTGCAATTCATTCTTCTGAGGTTAAGATAAGAATTTTCAAAAATACTGGTTTTCTTAAAAGTGATTGGGCAAAAATGAACGATATATACGTTACACAATGCAAGATTAAAGCAATCCTTTAATCTTAAGAACTGAAGTCTAATTTTCAATTTTAAAAAAAATCATAAGAAAAAGTGAGAGGAGGGAAATCCTCATAGCATTCAATTTATCAAACTAAACCAAGGGTTTTTGTTGTTGCTATTCCATCTTAATTTAAAGTAAATGTAAGGGCTGGGATGTAGCTCAGTGGCAAAGTGCTTGCATAGCATTCACAACATCCTGGATTTGATCCCCAGTTCCCCCACAAAAAAAGTTGGGGTTGGGGATTTAGCTCAGTGGGAGAGCGCTTGCCTAGCATGCACAAGGCCCCGAGTTCAGTCCTCAACCCTGAAAAAAAAAGTGTTTCCCCCTCAATTGTATCTCTATATACTTCTAATAAAAAAATAAAAATAAAAAAGGAAAAAAAAAGTAAGTGTAAGCTTAGATAGGAAAAGAGAATCCTCAAAAGGCATATCTTCCTTTTTTTTCTTTTTTTTTTTTTTTTAAGGATTTACAAGTGTTAGGCTTCAAAGCTATGTAGGCCAATAAACATAAAAACAGTGACTATAACAAAACACCTTCTTCATATCACTAAATATAATGATAACCAAAGCAGTCAATTTTGTCTATATTTGAAATTTCAGCACTACTTGTGAAAAAAAAAAATCTGGAAAGACGCTATTCTTTTGCCAACAGCAGCATCATCGTCCGATGTAGACCCTGCGATGGAGACTATATAACAAAGTTCATCTACCTACAAAAGGCATTCGGATTACCCACTGCTCCCAATTAATTTTCCCTCTCACCCTGCACACATACTTGAGTGTGGACACACCAACTGTTACTACGAGAGTTCTTCTGTGACTTTTACAGTATTTCTGTTTCACGGACAGAGGCAAAGTAGGGTCAGAATCCAATTTCTTATACAAAAAACATGAAAGAATTTTCTATTAATTTTCTACTGTTAAGCTCCTAGGTTATAACAACATATTTGTCTTTGGCAGAATAAGAAATAAGCAGCTAGTTTGCAATTGTCTGGAACAAAGGAGGAAGAGAAAGTCACTTCTCACCTGTTTCCAACACAGAGATCCCTAACTAAGCCTTTTCTTCTGCCTCTCCTTGACCACCCACACTGTGCTGGCCCCAGTGGGCTGTAGAGCTCGAATCACACACCAGGTCCACATCTGAGTATCTGATATTTCAATTGTCTTCAAACTCTATGGGAGACTTGAGAGGCAAGATGCGGCTTTAATAATTACCCATTTGAACAAGTAAGTATTTAAGATGTATTTAAGTCTCAGTGTAGAACCAAGAAGAATTGTAAACATAAATCTATCACTTAATTTCTTTAAAAACAAGTTTGCGTACCGCTGCTCTCGCTGTAATCACTCTGTCTCCTTCCCTCCCACACAGATATTTTTACAAGTACCACCTCCACCATCATTCCTCTGTTGGAGTCTTTTCACTCTAAAAGGCACTTTTAGAAATGAGGTACAAATAAATGTTATAAAAACACTTTTGTGATAACTGCTGATCATCCTTAGGCAAGGCCCACAGTATGTCAGAGACTGACAGAAGTTGTCACAGATAGAAATAACAAATCTGGCCAGAAGCCAGAGCCCTACATTTTCTTCTTTTTAAAATGAATATACTGTACAGAAGAAAGGAATTTGCAAGCATAAGTATGATCAACTCCATGGATAA
>PVKS010014654.1:0-47862 GCA_004027875.1 Aplodontia rufa
GGGGGGGTTTGGAGGAAGTTAGGCATTTGCCGAGAATTGAAGCAGGGCTTCACACATGCTAGGCAAGTGCTCTAGCACTGAGCTATACCCCAAGTCCCAAGGTAACCTTTAAAAATTGAGCTTTGCCTGCATGAAAGGAACAGTAGTACCTAAGCCTGGTGTGATTTTCTGGTCTCTTTTTCCCTTACACACTCACACCCCAGACTGCCAAACTCACTACCCATCCATACACAAGTTTAAGATTCTACTCTCCATGTCACAGACCACAGCTGGCCCACAGGCAAAACTGAAAAGCTATGCATTATTTGTTGTCTTAGTCCTCTCTTTACTCTAAATCAGGAAAAGGAAAGTGATGGCTTGCAAATGGCCAAAAATTGTCTTTGGGGTAATAACACACAAAGAAACATCTCAGGATTAAGATGTGAGCAGGTCGACTATAGAAAGGTACTAGAAGGTGATGGGAAAAGTACTGACTGCCTCACCCTGCTCTGCCATCCCCCTTGAAGCCGGAATCCAGGATGGCATGAGAAAAGTAAACAGAACCAGGAAGCCTCCAAGTGGACTTAAAGAAAAACTGGGTCAGGGTCCAAGGACACACATGGTAGGTGAAGTTCCTCAGGAGTCAGAATAACTAACAGGACAAATGTTCTCATTTTGTTTCTTTAAGATTCTTTCCAATGGCCCAAAAATTCTGATACTCTGATTTCCTCAAATGACATAAGGTTCAAATGCTGTCGCTTCCACAGACTATTTCACATCTACAGAATTAAATTAGCATGATGCAGGCTACTTTATCAACTTCTTTTCCCAGATGTTTTTTCTTACTCTGAGTAAAAATTGTCACTACTAACTGAGCCATATGGTCAACCAGGTAGCCATTATTAACCAAATTTTACAGATGGGAAAACTGATGCTTCAAGAGTTCAAGAAATGCTGGGCTGGAGTGGTGGCTTGGTGGTTATGGTGCTTGCCTGGCATGCACAAGTACACGGGTTCAAACTCCAGCAATCCACGTACACAACTAAGTGTCAGAGCAACTAAAGTCATGTGAAAAACTCAATAAAAATTGATTCTCTTTCTCTCTTTAAAAAAAAAAAAAAAAAAAAAAAGAATTCAAGAAATGTGTCCAAAGCCACTGAGCTACAAAGCCTTGCCTGACCAAAATGCATGCTCTCCTCTTCCATAACACCACTCTCCCTCCAACAGGCATGAGATTCAGAAAGTCCAGTCTCTGGAGATACTTCAAAAAGCTGCTGTAAGGAGAGGATGCCATTAACTGGGCCAAAGGCATATTCCTAAAGATGTAGGACAAGTTCTCTTCTAGAAATCTGTCCTCACTCCCCAAGCAGAGCCCCCTCCTCCCAATCATGGAAGGGAAGTTCTGTAGTAAAGAATCCTAACTTTTACATTGGGCAGGATTTATTCTCATTAAGTCACTATTGAGTCCTTTAATTCCTCTGGAAACCTGAGATGAACCAATGAGTTAACACTCTAACACAATCACTAGATGCAACTTCTCATGACCCAACAATAAGCATAAGAAAAATAAAGATGATTTCTGGGAAGAGTGCATTATAAGCCCCTTTGCTTCCCAGTTATCTGTCATTTAAAAAAAAGAAAGAAAGACAAAAAAAGAAATAGCCTGAAATAGTTACTACCAAAAGGGAAATCAGACAAACTAAATGGGATGTTTTTAATGCATTGAAATCATACAATTGTATGTCTGCAAAGAAGAAATACATACAGAAAAGCTCAAGACCTCATTCATGATAAATGCTCTCAGAGGAATTACTACTGTATATCTGTCTTGATTCTGCCAACACTAATGAGTGCCCAGGATGACTCAGGTATTTCTCTAGGCACTGGAGACAGAATCCCAGACAACAAAAAGTTTTGCTCACTTTGAGCTTATGAATGGGATTTGCACTGGATAAAGATCAGGAGGTGGGGAGGGGAGATTACTCCAATAAAAATAAACCATTTACAGAGGGTGGTAAAAAAAAAATACAATGGCTAATTATAAGAATATGTACATTTCTACTCCCTCTAACCGTATACTGACTTGAGTAAAGAGATTCTATTACAAAAAGAGCTTCTGAGTATTAAGAATATAAATACAGCATTAGCATAAATGGGGGGGATATAATATAGAGGGCCCAAATCAGGTTAAAAGTCTCTTTTAAGACAGCCATAAACACCTGAATCTCAAGTTTCAACTACAAAACTTTCAAGACAAAGACCAAGAGCATAAAATACCAAAATTCCAACTAAGCTTTACAGTAGTCCCCTGCCCAAAATTAATAGCTACCTAACACCCATGTGTAGTCGGTGCACCATCAAGACTATTCAAATCTTTTTCATTCTGTTTTATTAATGAGCAGCTGAATGCCAAAAATATAACTCACCTATACCCGAGTCCTCAGGCCAAGTTACGGGGTTATGGCCAAAACAAAAGGGAAAGTGGCTCAGACCACTTCCTACCTAGCAGCCCGACCCTTAATACGCTCTGCACACTTATCTAGCATTTCTCACTCCACTTAGATCCAGCTACCTCATGCCTGGTTTTCATCAGCTGAGAAAGGGCAACGTGATTCCCACTGATGTCCTAATTAATGTCACACATCTCTGGTAAACTTCATTGAACCTAACCAAGCAACTCTTAATTGTGGAATCTCTGGGCCAGTGAGGAAACACATTTAACTGCCTACATTCCAATATTCTACTATTTTTTAAAACCCATTTCAATATTGGTCATGTATTTGTGTAACACTGTTCATCCCCCTATGATTTAAGAAAGAATGTGCCCATAAACAATGCCCCCCATCTTTCTAACAGAATATTAGTTTCCCATATTTTATCATTAAATATTTTGGAATTAACTTTACCATATTACTGGACTTTCTTAATAGCTTGAAATTAACACACTGTTCCCTGATTTGTTGTGTCCATTAACATAATTCTAGGACTTGGGAAGGATTTGAGGGAAGAGACAGAAAGACCCCCTCCCCACCTCTTATGTTCAGAATATCATCACCTATTCAGACTATGACTTTGCATAGTTACATATTACTTTTTAACTCAAAACACAATGCAATTATTAAAACCTTGGTTATTCAACTTAACAAACATTTGCTGAGTAAAAATTATGTGCCAGGGACTTAATAAGCACTGATAATTCTATATGGAAATAATGAAATCCTACTCATCTTGCGTGTTGGTGCTATAATAGAGAAATATGGTTACCTATAATAAAATAGGATTATGTGCTGTGGACACTGATGAAACCATCTAGAAATCAAAAGAAGTTGTAGTTGAGAGTAGCATTTAAAGTGGGATTAGTCTGGGAGCTGGTGCAGTGGCTCGGCAGTTAAAGCACTTGCCTGGCATGAGCAAGGACACGGGTTCAAACCCCAGCACCATGTACACAATTGAGTGTTGGAGCAATGGAGGCCATATGAAAAAACTAAATAAAATTGATTCTCTCTCACACTGTTCCTTTTTCTTTTCTTTTTTCTTTTTTTGTAAAGAGAGAAACACATTGCTCCAACACATCATTGTGTAATGTGGTGCTAGGGTCTGAGGTCACGTACATGTGCATGCCAGGCAAGCACAACCACTGAGCCACCACTCCAGCCCCACCGTCCCTCTTTCTATTAAAAAAAAGAGGGAAGAGCTGGAGTGGTGGCTGAGCAATTACAGCGCTTGCCTGGCATGCTCGAGTTCGCAAGTTCGAACCCCAGCACCATGTACACAACTAAATCTCGGAGCAATGAAGGACATGTGAAAAACTAATAAAAATTATTTCTCTCTCTCTCTCCCACTGTCCCTCGCTCTTTAAAAAAAAAAAAAAAAGAGGGAGTAGTCTGGGTGCAGTGTAATCCTAGCAACTTAGGAGACTAAGGCAAGAGGATCACCAAGTTTAAGTTTAGGGAGATCCTGTCTTAAAATAAAAAGTAAAGAGTGCTGGAGACGTAGTTCAGCGATAGAGCAACCCTGGGTTCAATCCACAGTGTCACAAAAAAAAAAAAAAAAAAGGCAAATAAAGGGGTAATAGGAGACCACAAATGGATAAGCATAAGAACAATCACATAAGTAAAAGCACAGAGATCTGAGTGTTGTAATGTGTTTAAAAGGGCTAGTATTCTGATGCGGCTGTCCGGATGCATGCACAGGACAGAGGGACAAAGGTGAAACCACAGAGGTAAGCAGGGCCACCTCAGACAGGCCTTGTTCACCCTATTTGCAATTCTGGACTTTATCCTGTGAACAGCAAGACAGTTGTATTAGTAGATAATTCTGAGAGCAGTGAGAAACTCAAACCATGAAGGGGGATACCAGACATGTGGCCCCCAGCAAAAAGCTGTTAACGAAACATCCATCTGCAACATAATTCAGGCATTCTGCTGTGCTGAGTATGTCAAAATCACTAGTAGTTTACATGTGATGGCTCTCCAGATCTCAGAGCTTACTGCTGTACAGGCCTGTTCAATTTCTCTACCGACACTAGGGTTTCTAAAATTGTGGAGGTAAAGAGTGTGGCTCCCCGAGCCATAACGACTTCCCATTCTCATCCACCACTGCTGCCACCTGCATGTCTTCCTCATGCCTCCTCCTTCTAGACTTTTTCTTCTTTTAAGGAAGAGGGATAGCAAGAGAGACAGAGAGAGAGAGAGAGAGAATGAGAATGAATCAAATCAGAATGAATCAATTTATAGTTTTTTGTGTAGACTTTGTTGCTCCAACACATCACTGTGTACGTGGTGCTGGGGTTTGAACCCGCGTACCTACGCATTCCAGGTAAGCAAGTAACCGCTGAGCCACCACTCCAGCCCCTAGTTCTAGACTTTTTCTGTCCCTTAGTGCTTGTTTCCTTTTGGCTTCTTGACTTCTAATCTTAAAAGCTAATTCCAAAAGCATTCAACAGCCAACTTAACAGTCCTTGCCTTTACCTTTAGCAGCTCCTCGGACTATGCTTACACACCCACCACGTTTTTCATTGTTTTGCTGACCAAAAGGGAAGGAGTACTAGGGGGATTACTGGAAAACAAATATAATTCTGAGTC
Source organism: Aplodontia rufa (assembly GCA_004027875.1). Lineage (NCBI taxonomy): Eukaryota > Metazoa > Chordata > Mammalia > Rodentia > Aplodontiidae > Aplodontia > Aplodontia rufa. The sequence continues at coordinate 5,064 of PVKS010014654.1, forward strand.
TGAGGAGAATCACTAAACTACTTCCTTGCTTTCAAGAGTCCAAGGTTAATCATATCCCCAAAACATCTACTTTGATTCCTAAGCAATTCTATTTTAAACCAGTTAGTAGATTTGCTTATTTCTTAACAGTATAAATTTCCCTTTATCATATCATACACATCTAAAAATGTCTTTTAAAAAGACAAGCTATGGGGGCTGGAGCAGTGGCTCAGCAGTTACAGTGCTTGCCCTGCATGCGCAAGTACACGGGTTCAAACTCCAGCACCCATGTACACAACTAAGTGTCAGAGCAATAAAAGCCATGTGAAAAAACTCAATAAAAATTGATTCTCTGTCTCTCTCTTTCTCACTCTCACTGTCCTCTTTAAAAAAAAAAAAAAAAGGCAATTTGGACTCCAAGTTGAAGATATTTTTTAAAAGGGCTCACTTAAGACTCAATCTTTCAACTAAAAAAAAAAAAAAACTAAATCTTAAAGACATTCAATATTTTTTAAAAAAAGTACATGATAACATATTACATGTTTAAGGTTTTTTTTTTTCTGCCATACTATATGTTGAAGTAAAATTAGATGGGTTCAGGTCAGAGCTGTCTTCTGAGAAACACCCACAAGTATGTAAATAATGAATAGGTAAGCTACTTTCTGCTGGATTTCTTGTAGTTTCAACTCATCTTTGAGCTATTTAAAAATCAACTAGGAGACAACTAGGGGTGTATCCACAAGATCCACAGTGAGAAGAGCAACTGAGACGGATGAAGTCGAGTCTCAGCTCTGCCAGGCAGGCCATGTAGCCTGATTCCTCATTTCCTCATCTGTAAAAAGGAGAGAATACCTACCTCCATGGTCTGCTCCACAGAACACAGCAGCCTAGGGCAGCCCTAGGACAGGCCCTTAACCATAATATGAGCTCAATAAATTACTGCAACTAACACTTTTTCTTCAAATCCCTACCAGTGACAAGTCTCTTAGCTAAGGAAAATGAGACACAAAAAAAACTTTTATCAAATCTGCCATATTCCAAGTTCTCAGTAAAACCTAAAACCAGCCAATTCCTACCTCTGCCCAGAGTTTCTGTTGGGGAAACATTCTGGCTCTCATTGGCGGTTCACCTCCTAGCTCATCCACACTCCAGTGCCTATTCAGCTTCCTCGGATCCCAGCAACAGGAGTGACTTCGGAATGCATTCACCGAAGTTCTGAAATCTAAGCCCCTTACACACCTACAAAACGGTTTGGATTACTTGGAAATGCTTCTGATTAAAATTATCAGCAACAAGAAGTAATACAGTAACAACCAAATGTGACAATTTCCTAAAATCCAGGAGAAGACCCTTTCTGGCTATTTTCTGACCCAAAAGCTGCCCTCTCAGTATGCATGAAAGAATTAAACATTTCTTTAAATGTTTCGTTTAGCCCCTTAAGGAATTAGTTTGAGATGTTATCTACCACAAAATCCAGGAAAACAGAATTAGATAGCTGGATACATAAGACCACCAAAAAGTTTAAAGAAACTCTCTAGAATTAAGATCTCAAGTCAAACAGATTAAAAATGCTCTTCAAAAGTATGCTTTGGACCTGGGGGTGTAGTTCAATGGTTAGGATACTTGCCTAGCATGTACGAGGCCCAGAGTTCAATCCCTAGAACCACAAAAAAATAAAAATAAAAAGTGATGTTTTCAGATTTTCCTTTCTAACTTTGAGTACTAAAGCTTAACAGCAAATGTTGGAAAGCTACACACACTTATATTCTCGATCTTGGAAGAATCACCGCCTTGAGCACATACACATACCAACTTGTACAAACGAACAGCAGATCATTCCAATTCTTCCCTCATTCTGCTCCAAGTCCAAACTCAGGGCTGACACTAGTCTCTGTAGAGTGCGAAGGAAAAATGTGACAAAGATTTTCCACCCAGCCCCGCCTCTCCTCCCCGCACACCGCACACATACAAGCACATAGCAGATTCTATGCACGTCTAATTCAGGGCCAGTTTATGCACCATGACATCAGTGCAGTATAATGAGCCAAGTTTAAACTCCATCTGGGACAAATAATGTCCAGGCACACTGTGACTTCTTTTGTTTATATACACTGACTAAATATGTCTTGGTGGTAAATGAACTAACTCTTAAGATTTATTTCCCAAGGCCTCCAAAACAATATTCTGCACCCTGAAGCAACTCCTTGCCTCCAGTTTTCTTTCCAAGGCTATGTGCAAGTGATTTTTAACAGAACACATGATTTTGAAACATATAATTAACATCTTGAGGACAGTCAAAGTCCAAGCAGCCCTTCATCAATCTCAAACAAAGAAAACGAGGAACTCACTAGCAAACGGTGCAGTTCACAGTACAAACACTGCATGCCACTAAATTCTACATTTCCTCGGAGAAGAGCAAACGTAGAGGTGAGAGGCTCAAGACATGGTTATGCGGCAAACTGACCATCTTTTTTCTTTTTGAGGAATAAACACAGTTTGTTTTTATTACTTAAGAGAAATAATTACAAATTCAAAATAAAAACAAACCACCTAATAGGTTCAAGTCTAACAAGAAGTTTCTAGATTTCTTAAGTCTGAAAAACTGCCTGTAGTGTGATGTAATTGAAGGGCGGAGTGTGGGAGCAAAGGTCAGGCAGAAAAGGCACCTCCTGGCTCCCAGCAAGAAAGAGACTGCACGGAGGAAACCTGCCACTCTTCACCACTCTCCCTCACCAGCTACTGCCTGAAGGAAGTTACTCCCTTGCCACTATGCAGTGGGAGAGAACAATTCCCCACGGGAAAATAGGAGTCCCAGGGTGACCTGGGCTGGGCTCTGAGGACTTGAGTCCCAACTTCTGAGAATCTGTCCTCCGGGACTTCAGCCACCACCACTGCTTAATTCTCATGTCTCAGAACCCAAATCACTGCTCCCATCTGGAGTTAATGTGGACGCCACAAAAAACAACAAAAAGGAACAACCTTCTTTGTCGACTTTGCTATCACTGTGGCCAAAACCCACCCAATGTCTCTTCAGCTGTTGTTCACCTGAATAAGAGTAACAGAGATAATCTGCCCCTGCCCCCCCCAAGGGAAGGACCCACATCTGGAGGAGGACCTAAGTAGAGTCAAATCCCACCTCTATGATTTGCCAGCTGAAAGTACTTTAACCCTTCTCTCCGCAGCTTCTTCCTATAAAGATGACAGCCACCTTATAGGATACACGATTACTAAAATGAAATGATGTACAGTGCTTAGCACGAGTTCTAGCACCTCGTAAGCCCTCAAATGATTACTATTCCTTCCCTCCACCACAGAAGGAACACAAAAATCAAAATAACTAACTAAAAGTCATTCTTTCCAACAAGTTAACTCATCGTCCACAAATAAGCACCCAACTAAAAGTAGTTGAGACCAAAAGCTTTCTGGTGATCAGCTAACTTCCAAAGTTAATATTCAAGTTTGCTGTAAATACCAAAAATTCAGACAGACACTTGGCAGTTGCTCAGTGTTAAAAATTTGCCCTCTAACATATCTTTTACATTATTATGGCACTGAAATCTCTGGAAGAGTCAAACTCATACAATCCTGTCCCAGAGACCTTCGAGGAAGAGTTGGGAATCAAGCCCTCAGGTTTTAGAATACTCATTAGGAAAGGAACCACTGTCCCTCTTGAGGAAGGAGCATACAACTGGTGTGAGGCTTGAGAGTGGAGGCTCTTCGGAGTTCTAAGGGTGCTTGGGGCAGCAAGATGTGTGGGGATAATCACTGTAGAGCGGGAGACCCTCAGTGCCTGGCCTGGAGCACACTACTTTCAAAATGTGAAAATGCAGGTGCGGAGAACTCCTAACTGGATGTGAACACCCAGTTACTAAAGGATAATGTCCTGTCACCCAACTCTACCCTAGATTCCCTGGGTCCTCAAAACAGATGTAATTCACAAGCAGGATATTATATGTAGACCAATTATCTGATTTCCTATCACAACCTCTGAAGAAAATATGGATGCCACTGCTTCATAATTCACATTGTATTAATATTTTATATTATAGCTTTACTTTTCATCATGACTAAAGCCACCCAATACATAACCAAAAAAAAAAAAAAAAAAAAAAAAGCAACCACCATAAGGATGTTCTTTGCGTGGGCCTTATTGCCAAAGTGATGAGAGTTTAACTCACTGTGTCCCAGTGTCCCATCATCCCATTTATGAAACTTAAACTAAGCAAGAAATATACCACTTGAGATAACTTCAAAATAAACATTTATGCTGGGTATTGCTGTACACGCTTGTGATCCCAGTGACTCGGGAGGCTGAGGCAGGAGGATCACAAGTTCAAAGCCAGTCTCAACAACTTAGTGAAGCCCTAAACAACTTAGCAAGACCCTGTCACAAAATAAAAAATAAAAAGGGCTGGGAAGGAGCTCAATGGTTAAGCACCACTGGGCTCAATCCCTGGTAGCCCATACCCACAAAATAAATAAATATTTGTAATTTTAGAGTTCTAGTCTTTTAAGGAAGTACTAGGTAATGATTAGTGATGGTATTCATTAATATTAATAATAATAAATCATAGTAAGTTCTAGATATACAATTTGCAACCTATTTTTAATGCACCTCTGAAAATTTCATTGACAAAGTTACAGAATTGTAAACCTGGGACTTAATGGTTTAAATAGATCTTAAACAGACCAATTTTGGCAATGCAAAACAGCAATTTAAGTGGTGAAATCAGAAAAGATGAATGAGCTGCATTACTCTGAACATCTACCTACTAAAGAGCATCAAACTAAATAAAGCACACGCTTCAGTGTGATATAAGGCTTCTGTTTTCCATTTTTAAAGCAATTTCCCAGGGGGTTGGGCACTGAAAGTTTCCTACATTTTACTGACTACCTCCACAACGCACAGTGCTACTTCAAGCACCGCTGGAACTCCTAAAAGCCTCTACTAACAAGATTTGAAGATAGACATGAACTGGAATGACAACAATGCCCATAGAAAGACCAAAGAAACTTCTGAGAAAGTAACATACTCAGTGATGATTTTTGCTAATTATAATAATTGGGCAGTTAAGTGAGGACAGCAAAGATCTAGTGGAAACTGGTCAAGTTTTGGCTGCAAGTTGACTACAGTACTTATACTGCAAAGTGTCATGAAGGTTCCATTCCTACTATTTTCAACAAACAGAAAGCAAGCAAGCAAGCAAGCAGGTAGGCAGGCAATTCTTGTGAGTCAAACATCAGATACGAAGGAAAATGGACTTGCTCTATTGTCCAATTATGTTGCATGACTTTAATGTTCAGGCTAGGTCATTAAAAGGTTCTCGTGTTTTCTGAGTATGTACTCTCTTACTGATGTACACTCAAAACTAGACCACAGTTACCTCCAGCTGTTTGCAGTCTCCCCTGCCCAATTACTTGCAAAATAGAAGACTTTGGCAAGGTAATTTCCAAAATGCAAGACTGTCGGTTTTATCCAAAGGCTAATTATTCTTGCAAGCAAGGAATGGACAGCATAATCTGGGAGAAGCAGGGTCAAATGACCCTGGTTAATGATCATGCTGCACACACCTGCTGCTCATAAAAAACATTCCCTCTCAACAGATGATCTGATCTGATGATTGTCTGTTAAGGGAAAAGGCCCAGGGCTGAGAAGCAATAGCAATGTAGGCATGAACACAAAAGTAGCATGTGAATTCAGTTTCTACTGGGGGTCTACAATGTCTAGATTCAAGTTATTTTAACATTAAAGCTGACCATAAAATGGCCAAGAGGCAACTAGCTCTGGCCATATCTTTTGTGTGTGTGTGTGTGTGTGTGTGTGTGTGTGTGTGTGGTACTGGGGATTGAACTCAACCAAGTATCCTCTACCAATAAACTACATCTGTCATCCCTTTTTTTTTTATTTTTTATTTTCAGGCATGGTCTCACTAAATAGCCCAGGGGGCTCTCCAAGTTGCCCCTCTCATTCCTCGGGTTCCTGGGTAGCTAGGATTAGAGATGTACCACCACACCCAGTAGGCCAATGCCAATTTGAATTAATACAATCCGAAGGTAGCTAGACTCAAGGTTACTGATATACAGTATTATGGTGCTTTAGCAATTGGCTTCTTGGCAGGCTTTTATTTTTCCATGTGGAATGGCAGGAGAGAGAGAAAGAATGAGAATGAACCTGCATTTGGAATTTGGAGATTAACATTACTTATTTTATGCAGTCTGCTCACTGGTGGCATGTTTAGAGTGTGATGTATATATTTTTACATAGCCATATTTTTAAATCAATCATTTGGGCAAAAAAAAGGAAAAAGAGTCTGCCTACATGAAACAATTATGTACTAACATATATCTTAACACACTGTGATACAGAAGCTTCTTCTGTTTCTTTTTTTTTTTTCCTGTTTGTATATATTGTTTTTACTGAATTGTGAGGTAAGCAAGCAGTAGCTATCATATTACACTCAACTGGACAAATAACATGATACATGCAGTTTTTCAAAACAAAAGAAAAAAATGAAAGGAAGAAAAGGATGGAAAAAAGGCTAAAATCCATCAGATTTAATTTTATGTAAAGAAAATGCTAACATACAAATATTTTTAAAGTACTTCATCTAGGTAATACCAGAAAAAGTTTACTTTAAAAAAAAAACAACTCGGAGTTGGGGATTTAGCTCAGTGGCAGAGCGCTTCCCTAGCATACGCAAGGCCCAGAGTTCGGTCCTCAGCCCTGAAAAAGAAAAAAAAAACTCAATAAATAAAGACTAATTTTTTTTAAGAGAGAGGAAGAGAGAATCAATTTTATTTATTTTTCATCTGGTTTTTGTTCTTCTGATACTAAGTTGTGTATGTGGTGCTGGGGATTGAACCCCAGTTCTCCTGCACGCCAGGCAAGCACTCTACCACTGAGCCACCACTCCAGCCCCTTAAACACTAAATTTTTAGGGACTGTAAAACTGATAAAAAAAATGCAAGTGTTGCTGGGCCCAGTGGTGCACACCTAAAATCCCTGTGGCTCAGGAGGCTGAGGCAAGAGGATTGTAAGTTCAAAGTCAGCCTTAGCAACTTAGTGAGACCCTGTCTCAAAATAAAAAATAAAATGAGCTGGAGATGTAGCTCCATGGTTAAGCACCCCTGATTTCAATCTCCAATAACAGCAGCAAAAAAAAAAAAAATCCAAGTGCTTGCAACTCTGCCCTTGGAACACTCACACCTTAAATCTGTCCAATGTCCCCTAAGTAGACTAGAAACAGGAAAACAAGGCACCTGGTTGTTTCTTTGGTCTTTCCTATGCTTTGGTGAGTGCCCAATGTGGTACTTTTGGGGACTCAAACACTGATCACTGAAAACTGGGGGCAGAGGGAGGGGGGAGACACAATTCAAGAGTCCTGAGTTATGAGGTCTAACTGAAACCCTCTACAAAGCCATTAACCAGAGCAGAAAACAAGAGGCTTCATCAGTATAAATGGAGTATCCCCAAAAGCTCTTAAATGTTTCATTTAAAACATGATATACATGATGCAATTTCAAAGATAAGAAAGCTAATAATTTTCAGATTCCAATTTTGGATACACACAGAGACCAAATTGAAGGACGTGGACAGAGTGGAGACTGAAGACCACATTCCTCAGCGAAAGAGGTGCTGTCCTTTTTGTCGGTCAACTGCCACCAAGTGGGAAGTTCATCACAGTACTGTCAGATCTTCTGTGTTTCCCTCTGTATCCGAGGGGGACCTGGTTCTGCAACAACCCACCTCCTAGTAGAGACCAAAATCTAAGGATGCTAAAGCCCTCATAAAAATGGCATAATATCTGCAAAACACCTTCATATCGGCCTATACACTTTAAATCATCTGTAGATGGCTTATTATAAAAAAGACAATGCAAATATTTGTTATGCCACATTGTTTTGAATTAATGACAAGGAGACATCTGTACATGTTTTGTACAGAAACAATTCTTTTTCATTTCTGTAAATACTTCCGATCTACAGCAGTCAGTTGAATCTAAGGATGAGAAACCCAAGGATATGGAGGGCCAACTATAATGGCACATAAATCTTTTATTTAACTATAAAAGTAAAAACAAAAGCCTGCATGACAAAAGTAACCAGAAGGTGGTTTTCAAGCCCTGTTTTAGATTAATTAAATTTGCTCATTTCATTCATCCTTCATCTATTCAAAAAGATTTACTGAATGCTACCTCCAATGCCAAGCACAGAATGAATGAGAGAGACAGTCCTTGCTCTCCCTCAGTTTGTAATGGAATGAGGCAAAGATTGCAGGAAGTTGAAAAACAATCATAATGTTCAAACTAGTATAGAATTTTACATTGCCCTTATTCTGCAATGCAAACATGCTATGTCAGTATTTTTCCTTAATCCTCTATTTTCTGAAGGCAGCACAATTTCTACCATTTGAAGGATACTGCCTATATCTTGTATTTTATTGCCTTTGGCTAATTAAATTCTGAAGTGTATCTCAACCCAGTCAGAGCTGTCAGAAATTTATGTCATATGTTCTAATTACTGTGGATGCCACTTATAACAACACCCTCTGATAATATGGCATCAACATTTTCCTTTAAAAGACTGAGAGTCTACATAGGTTATGCCTTTTAGGGGGGGCTTTGTAGTGAGCAGAACTAGCAACCTATGCAAAGAAGACTGAAAAGTCAGACCACGGATGTGATCAACTCAGACCTTACTCACGGTTAGAAGGAGGCTCTCCGTAGCAGGGACAGCTGCCTTGGCAGCTGGAAAAGTGGCTCCACTTGAGGAGTGCTTGTGATCTATATACTCTGGGGTCAGTAATTCTGAGATACAATCATGGAGGAGTCAGGGTGGACCACCCCCAGAGCATTGGAGGACAAATGGATTCATGTTAGGGTACTGAAGGACACAGAAAAGCAGTTTCAAGAAAAGAGATTATAGCTGTGTGTGGTGGCATATGCATATGATCCCAGTGACATGGGAGGCTGAGGCAGGAGGATTTCAAGTTCAAGGGCAGTCTCCGCAATTTAGCAAGACCCTCAGCAACTTAGTGAGACCCTGGCTTAAAATAGGAAAACAGAAAGGAATGGGTATGTAGCACAGTTGTGAAGAGTCTCTGGGTTCAATTCCCAGTACAAGGAAAAAAAAAAAGATTTCACAGATTTATTATTCAGCTATTATTACTGACTTTGGGTACCCTTAGTACTAGCTCTCCAGTGCACAGACAAGCCCTACAGAGCCTTTTCATTTAATAAAACGGAACTGGAAAAAAAAAGCCTGAATAACAGTTCTGAACTTCACTTCAAGCCTTATCTCTGTTCTGAGCTCAGCCTTCCCACAGACACTTTTCCTAGCCTGGCCTTTTCTCTTGTCTGCCTTGCCTACTCCTCACCCCTCCTCCATGCTCCCACAGCACTGTTACGTTCAGAATTCAAGCACTTCTCCTACGGCTTGAATACGTGTAAATACAGCCTTTATATTTTTTTTCCCCTAAGTAAACGAGGATTCATTCTTGAACTAAACTGTTCCTTCCTTTAGGGCAAAAACAGTGCCTATTCATCTTTGTGTCTCCAGCACCTAATACAGTGCTGGCACAGAAGACATTTGATAAATGCTTATTAAAATGAACAAATCTATTATTCAGTCACTCCTTAATCCAGTCATAAATCCTACCTTCTCACTCCTTTCCACCCCACATCTAAAAAGAGAAACGCTGCTAATACCTTGACATCCTAGGCCTCTGGAAGTTGGAGTGGTGGAGGGAAAGTGGGTGGCGGTTTGTAGCAACAACTTTATTTAAGCATCTGCATAAATGATGCAGATCTCTCATGCATCTTCATGCCCTAGAGTGTGACTCAAGACAGTGTTCCCATGCTTGGTTTTCCAAACTCAATATTTAACCAGCCTAATTCTACTTTCCAGCTTAAGTCCCAGTGCATAAACAGAACTGTATCAGAAAATGAGCTGGTATGTGATGTTATTCAGCAATAATAGCTGCAATCTCTATTTTGACTGTCGCCAGTCCCATCCTCATTTGAATATCCTTTCTCCTGGGTAATCTTTCCAGGAGTTGTTTATGCCTTTCTCCACTCTACAATGACTACAAAATTTCCTTTCTTTTGAAATCTCTGAAGAGTAGACTCAAAAGAGTCCCCCGGACAAGGGAGCTCTTAGTATATTCAAAGAGTAAACCTGGGGGTTAGGGATTTAGCTCAGTGGCAAAGCACTTCCCTAGCACGCGCAAGGCCCCAAGTTCAATCCTTAACCCTTGGGTGGGTGGGGGGAAGAGTCAACCTGTGCAGTGAGAGGGTCTGAACTACTGAGCACAGAAGGAAGCCGTAAGGGAGGAGTTATTAAGAAGACATCAACTCCCCAAAGAGCCCAATCAGAAGACTTCTAAAGCTTATAAATGAATTTAGAAAAGGGGCTGGTTACAAGATCAATACTCATAAATCAATAGCTCCGCTATACTCCAGCAGTAATTCCACCAAAGAAGAAATCAGGAAATCCGTCCATTCACAATAACTTCAAAAAGAATAAAATACTTGGGCATTAATCTAACAAAGGATAAGAATCTTTACAATGAAAACTATCAAACATTAAAAAAAGAAATTGAAGAAGACCTGAGAAGATGGAAAAACATTCCATGTTCTTGGTTAGGCAGAAGCAATATACTTAAAATGGCCATTCTGCCAAAAGCCCTATACAGATTCAATGCAATCCCCATCAAAATACCAATGACATTCTTTATGAATATAGAAAAAGCTATTCTCAAATTAATTTGGAATAACAGGAAACCCAGAATAGCCAAAACATTACTAAGCAAGAAAGAGGAAGCAGGAGGTATCACAATACCTGACTTGAAATTATACTATAGGCTATAGTAACAAAAACAATGTGGTACTGGTATCAAAACAAACATGAAGACCAATGGAACAGACTAGAAAATACCAAGACAAACCCACAAATCTTTAACCATCTGATATTTGACAAAGGGGCCAAAAATATAGTGTGGAGGAAAGACAGCCTGTTCAACAAATGGTGCTGGACAAACTGGGCAGCCATATGCAGACAACTGAAATTAGATCCTTATTTCTCACCCTGCACAAAAATCAAATCAACACAGATCAAAGAATTAGAAATTAAACCAGCAACTACACAATTTCTAGAAGAAAAAAATAAGATCAATACTCCATCACATAACAAGACTTCCATACTGCAAGAATTAAAGCCAAGAATTAAATGATGACATTAAACTGAAAACCTGCACAGCTAAAGTATTAGTCAAGAGTGTCAAGAGAAGCTACAGGATGGGAGAAAATCTTTGCCTGCTACGCCTCCGACAGGGTACTAATATCCAGAACATACAAAGAACTCAAAAAAACTGAACACAGAACCACAAATAATCCAATCAATAAATGGGCTAGGGAACTAAACAAATTTCTCAACAGAGGCAGTCCAAAAACCCAATAAATATATGATAAAATGTTTTGCATCACTAGCAATTAGAGAAATGCAAATCAAACCTTCACTAAGATTCCACCTCACTCCAGTCAGAGTGTCAAAAATGAAGAACATGAACAATAACAGATGCTGAAGGGGTTGTAGGGAGAAAGGAACACTAACAAACTGTTGATGGGACTGCAAACTTATACAGCCACTCTGGAAAGCAGTGTGGAGACTCCTCAAAAAACTAGGATTAGAAGCACCTTACGACCCTGTTATTCCATTCCTGGGTATTTTCCCAAAAGAGTTAGAATCCACGTACTACAGAGACACAATTACATCGTTTATAGCAGTTCAATTTATAATAGCTAAACTATAGAACCAAGCTAGATGTCCCTCAGTGGATTTGTGGATTCAAAAACTGGAATGTATATATACAATGGAGTTCTACTCTGCTATTAGAGAGTATGATATCATGACATCTGCAGCCAAATGGATGGAGATGGAAAAAAATTATGCTAAGTGAAATATTCCAAACTGAGAGAGACTCTCATATGTGGAAGCTAGAGTAAAATCTAAGACAGGATGAAAGTTAGCTAAGTTTAAATAATAAACTCAACATAGTTGAAATTTCACATAAGTTGAGGGAACCATAACTATGAAGGAGTGGGGAGAAGGAAGAGAGGAAATAGTGGAGTTATCAATGCAACTAGGAACTCTCGACTCCCATGAAAAGGCCAACTATATACAGGCAGACAGAGAAACTCAAACTTCAAAAATTAATATACATGCATATGCTTATTTCTATCTATAACGGGAGGTATCACAGAGGAGACACAAGAGCAGGGAGTGGAGGAAATGGGGAGATCCTGGAATAGGATTGACCTTAACTTACTTAATGAATATCCATGTATACATGAGAATGTAACAATGATTTCCTCCAATATGTAAGACTATGTTGAACAAATTTAAAAAGAAAAAAAGATATCAACCAAAGCAGAAAGGTCTCTGAACTAGGAGATGCACTTTTGATGGAACAGACATGCCACTGATGAGCACCATCTGAAACATGGCAAGTTTTAGAATGTTCATGCACTGTCTGGAAATGTGTATTCACAGGAATCCTCCAGGAAAACTCTGGCTACGGATTCTGTCTAGGGGAAACGAGGGTTTCCAAAAAAACAAAGAAATGAAAGGAGAAAAAGAAACTCGCTCTCAGTGAGATGACATGCTAAATGTTGATTACCACGAAAAGACAAAGTCAAGGTCACGGAAATGGACGCAGCAACTCTTCTCTCTCAGGGCAAGTTGATGACAGGCTATCCTGAGCTAGTGAGACACAGGTTTTCTGTCTACATTTATGGAGATCGCCTCCTGAAGAAGAGGCATCCGAACCACTTATCAGCAATTAATACCCTACGAGTTCAAAAGCAAAAAAAAAAAAAAAAAGGAAGCAAGACATTATAATATAACAAAAGATTTACTAGGAAAACAACAGAGCAAAACCATTTATTACTTGCCTTCTATGTGTTAAATACTAGTCAGGATTAAAAAAAAAAAAAAGCATCTAATCCAGTCCCCACCCCATGGAGACTGACCCTCTGTGAATACAGCCCACAAGAGCCACAAAAACTCAAGAATGTAAGGTGGCACTCTACCCTTACATAGGTTAGAAGCGTCCCAGATTAAATTCGGAGATCAGTAAACACTGCTACACATGTAAGTATTGCTGTTTTTTGTTTCTGTTTTTAAAGAGAGAGGGACAGTAAGAGAGAGAGAAAAAGAGTTTTTATTTAGTTTTTCATGTGGCCTTCACTGCTCCAAGACGTCGTTGTGTGCGTGGTGCTGCGGTTTGAACTCGCGTACTTGTGTGTGCGGGGCAAGCGCCGTAACTGCCAAGCCACAGCTCCAGCCCCAGTATTTCTGTTCTTAACCTAATGTTGTCTTCATTTAACTGGTGGTTGTTATAATTCTTCTTCAGAGATTATTAAAATATTAAACCAATATTAAAAATCAGAAATGGGGTCGCTATTTACTCTTTTTCATGCTTAAAACTAGCTGCTCTATCTTTAAATTTCTGAGGTATGCCACAAGTCCATGACAGTAATATCAATACACAATGAAGTCCTGAAAATGCCACACAGGCACCAATTTCCTGATAACTGGAGGATATTCACCATTTATTTATATAATCACACATTAAAAATTCAAATCAAAATCTGATTTTTATAACAAGTAAAGTATATAATCAGGCTTATTGAGAAGCAAATATTTTGCTATGCTGGGCTACAATTATCCAAAAATAGACAAAATTATAGGTTTAAAAAAAGCAGCAATACTTTAATTTAGAAAACAATAGCTCAAAATAAAGTTCTTTGATTTCACTCCTAGTTATACATCCGGGAAAAATGAAAACATATGTTCATTAAGAATTTGCACATAAATGTTCATAGCAGCGTTGTTCAAAACAACAAAAAGGAGAAACAACCAAATGTTTGTCTGTTGATGAAGGGATTAATAAAATGTACTCCCTTCCTATGACGGAATATTATTTAGTAATAAAAAGGAATGAAGTAGTGATACCTGCTACAAAATGGATGAACTTTACAAACATTATACTGAGTGAAAGATGCCAAACACAAAAGCCAAACATTTTTCATTTATAAGAAATATCCAGAAGGGGCAGTATCTATAGAGAAAGTGGATTAGTGGCTACCTGAAAACAGAGAGAGGAATGGGGGACAGGGAGCAACTGCTGCCAAATCTCTGTTAGGAAGACAAAGTGTTCTAACATCACCTGCAGTCAGAGCTCTATAATTCTGTGAATGCACCAAACTTCACTGACTGTATATTTTAAAGGGGTGAACAGTATAGCTAGAGAATAAGTAAAACTGTAAGGCAAGTTGCTTCTATTGTGTTGTATCCTTTTTTTAGAGGATAATATATAACTTTTATAGTGAGTTATTTTTTTTTCATCTGGCTTTTTGGTTTTCCTTTATTTGTGTATATGGTGCTGGGGATCGAACCTGGGACTTCGTACATGCCAGGCAAGTGCTCTACCACCAAGTTGCCTCTCCAGCCAAGGAAAATAAATTTTTTAAATTTCATTCATAATGAAAATGACTTCTCTTTTTAAGAATAATTTTTTACTCTTCTCCCTTTCTGCTACCTACATAAAATGAAAAACCAAGGTTTCAAACCTAACGTGACTTCAAATTATGAAAATTAACAGCGTCTTTTATTTAGAGAACCAGAACCAAACAGAGAATCTTGCCAAAAACTAGGCCTAATTAAATCCAGAAACCTCCAGGACAGAAATCATGAGGAGAAGGGCTGTGGGAACTGAAGGGCTTTCCACTAACTGTGGTGGTTCTTTGGCATGTACAGAAATGTTTAGAATGTCCCTTCCACAGCTGCAAAGCATTAAGAATGCTATAAACATATATATACAAGGTAAGTTTCACCTCAAAGACATTTAGGAAGAACCCTGTGGCCAGAAGGTGGCTCTTTACAACAGTATTGAGAAGTGGCCACAGTGCCACCTATCTCAAAATGTCACCCCCAAGGCTTTTGTCCCACAATGCCTGCAATGTCCACCATGCAAGTCAATCCTGTGCCTCCAAAGGTTCTTCTTAAGATGAAAATGTATTGCCTCAGAGGGAGCGCAAAGGAAAAGCCTCAGAAAACATGCCTTTCCTTACTCTCTCTTTATTTCTCTGCAATTCTGGGTTTTGATGGCTCCTCCAGTCTGTCCTCTCCCTGTGCCTGAGTCCCAGTTCCAATAAGGCCCCAGGACTCTCCATAGTCACCCAGGCCAATGCCAAACACTGGGATACAATGAACGGGCAGAGGCTTTGAAAGAGCGAGACACAGGATGGGGCCTTTGGGGACACAAGAAAAGAAGAACAATGCCATGCACGTCAGCCACTGTATGGGATGGGCCACAGAGATACAGGAGCAACATCAAAGCACAACAAATCTTAGGTTTGGTCCTGCTGAAAGGGATAATCCAAACAGACTTCCCCCACTTACCAATTTTGCTCCATTAAGGGAATTTAAGAATAATACCAATCAATACCTTGGCCCACAAAACCTATAAAGCTTAATGCTTCCAGATCAGTGTATTTACTAATTTAAAAGACTGACTGAAACTTTCCTTCTTGTGAGATTTCAGTCAAGTGCACCCTCCATTTTGAGAAAGCTTGATATTTGACTGTTTATATAAATTAACAGATTTCCCCTTTTTAGCTTTATAAAAAGCTTCCCAAATGAAATGAAAATGTGATTTTATTAACCAAAATTATTAATCAGCTTCTATTAGAGTTGAGGTCAGAGATACAAAATAGGGAAATGCCACATGGCCTGCTGAGGAAGTCCACAGCCTTGGGTCACGTCTATGTGCAAAGGAGTTCACTTCTGAAGGGAAAACTGGAAAATTCTGAAACTGAGGGCTCTTTATGCTGGCTAATAAACTACAAAGGACATGCTGGGCACAGTGAATCATAGAAATGAGGGTACAATCACCAAAACACAAAAATGGTGCACAACAACATGGATAGGTTACCTCAGGTCTCTTGGAGACGTAAGTAAACGGAATTAGGTGACTAAATTCGGGAGGTCTCAGTTGCTTTCCAAGTTTAGTCACATTTGAACATCTTGTCTTCTTTAATCCTTTTAATTAGTAAAAAGAAGGGAAACAAACCCTTCCTCTTAAAAGCACTCACAGCTCTTGAGACCTCCCACAAACAATGAGCAGAAGAGCAGGCAGAGATGAAGACAGAGGCCAGGACTGGCCGTGTAACCCTGCCAGGCCCAGACTGGGTAAGTCCAGCACCGACACAATGCACTTGATATTTTGGGAAGACCACTCCAGCTGCTGTGAGGAAAATGCTTTCTGGCAGGGCAACTGCAGAAGCAGAGAGAAGGTCCATCCTACTCTGCTGGGATGATGGCCTGAGGTACAGTCACGGTCCGGGAAATGAAGTAGACATGGTGAAGCACGGACTCAGCAAGCATTGTTGGTAAAAGGCCAGAAGGAGGAGGTGAGAGGACACAATGGAGACTGGGGAGCGGAAGAGGAAAGGGAGGCTGAGAAGAGGCAGTGGGCACAGGGGCTACCTAGAGAACTACTGCTACAAAGGCCAGCGAGGAAGCTGTTGGGGACAGGAGAGGGGGAAGCGAAGGAGGGGTCAGTTTGTCTGGGTCTGGTGAGGCGGAACTGTGTGTTCAGAAGAGAAGATATTACAGTGTGTTGGTAGAAACGACCCAGCATAGAAAGAGGTAGGGAATCAGGAAGGGAGATATCTGTATCAGTGGTGAGAAGGAATGAAATTTATCCAAACCAGACATTTACTGAGCACCGATCAGATGTCCTTTGCTCTTAAGAGATTCACAATCCAATGCAGGAGAAAGAAATACAAACTATTTGGCAGTAAGGTAAGATTCAACAAAGACATTTATGAAGCATCCACATGCTATGCTAGAACATTAATGTACTATCATATAGAATGGGGGAGGCAAAAATCGACATCAAACAAAAGACTGATTAACTTATCTAAATTATTAATATATTTTGAGTAAATATTTTTAAACAATTTTCCCAATTCTACTATTCACAAAGATTTTTTGTGCTTCTAAAGAAATGCACAAAGACAAAACATTTACTTACAAAACTGAGCAAATCCAGTTTCTGTATTCAAATAAAAAAAAATTAGTGTTACCAGAGATAATAGTTCAATTCCTAATTTTTTTTTTTCAAGAGAGAGGAAGTGGGAATCAACTTTATTTTTTTCATTTGGTTTTGTTTTTCTGACACTCAGTTGTATATGTGGTTCTAGGGTCTGAACCCAAGTCCTTGTGCATGCCAGGCAAGCACTCTAACCACTGAACTACCACTCCAGCCATCGTAATGATCCTTAAGTTTTACGTGCAGTTTAAATATTTTCTGCCAGTGTTCTGACTAAGCTCAGAAATAACTTTTCTATTTCATAATGTTAAGTACTAGCAACAGAAGTTTAAAAAAAAAAAAAAAAAAAAAAAAAGAAAGGTACCTCGTTTTTATAAGCTACACATGTGGATAGATTGTTCCAGGAGCCAGGGGGACTCATCCTAACCTGAGTACTCTGTCAAGTTCATTCATTCCTATGTGAAATCAAAACCTGACCCTCTGAGCATGCTGCTCCAGCCAATCTAGCAAATTAGTCAAACATGATATATAACATAAATAAAGTCATTTTAACTCCTAAGACTTGCATATGGTCTCGAAATGATTCCTTTCAAAAATCACACATTTTGTGATGCTTCAAGAACACTTACCAGATGAGGTAAGATTTATTAATCTCAAAAACAATTCTCAATATTTTACAAAACCATATAGTAATTATACAACAAAAATACTTCTAGAAATATTAAGGCTCCAAATTGAAGACCTTTGAATCCCAAAATTCATCAAATACTGGGTTAATGCTGAATTAATCTGATTTAAATTTCTTTCTTTCACCAACCTGCTGGGCTGCTTCTCCATTCACCAAGTGAGGAGGCATCATGGTCACCTCTCCGTTCAGCAGTGGTGGCAGTTCCAGAGGGATTTGGTCGGTCATCATCATTGTGACATACATTCATGGAGAATTTCCCTCAACTGGCTTCCTGCAAGAGAGCCACCATTTTTTTAGACAAAGACTCAGGACCACAAAAATCACCTGTAATGTAAGTTACACGAGCTAGCAATCTAAGGGCTCCATCATGAGGTCTTCTAAATCCCAAATTATTCTAATCACAGAATTATTACTATTGTGCGAGGCCCAAGGAGAGGTAGAGAAAAGGCAAAGAAATGTCTGAACTGGGAGACCCAAACCAGAGTCTCCACACAGCCACATGAACCTAGCTTTTAGGCTTCAGCTTTGTCATTTAGTTACAAACTTTAAAAACATGTATAATAACAACCATCCTGCCCTCAGAGAGCTTTCTGAGGATAAAGTACTATTGTGATGTGGTAAAAATACCAAACAAAAACTGGTAATATCATTTTCCTTAAGGTCACTACAGAATAATCTTTACTTAATCACTATAATTTTACCATTTCATTAAGATCAAAAAAAATACTCATAAACATTTAATCCAAGGTTAACCACATACATTATTGTTGCAATTTCTTTTTTTTTTTAATTTGAGAAACATCGTCTTACAATTAGGAGTTCATCATCAAACAATCAAGAACAAAAGTGTAATGACAGAACAAGCCAATACTGCTGCCAGACTGTGGTTCCCCCCTTTGGGTTCCCCATGGTTCCATGTTTCACTCTACTTAAGCCCCAAGTTAATTGGACTTCTCATGGAAGTTGGAGGCTCCCCTCTGATTAGATTCCCCCATACAACCTCCCTCTAGTCTCCTTGATGTCCTTCCTATTCCTTTCCCCTGTTCCTACGTCCCCCTGGAACCTAGGCAAGCTTCCCCATGATCGTGTAAAAATTCATACATGTTGAGGTAATTGTTAGGTTAGCCATCTATCATACTGTTTCCGTTTGAATTCTAGCTTCCACAGACGAGAGAAAACATTCGGCTCTTGAGGCTCTTGAGTTTGGGATACTTCACTTTATTGTTGCAATTTCTGATGTAGCCATTAATTTGCTAATTATTCATGTTCTAATTATTTCTCCCCCGTTATTTCCTTGACTTGAATTTAACTTATTACATGGTAACATCTTTCTCCCTGGTTCACATTTTGAGCTTTCCTGTATCTCAGATATACCCATGGCACTCTATGCAGAGGGCTCAAAGACAGATGCCGCCGCTTCCCCAGAATAAATAAAATTCATACCCAAATTCAAAATACTTCAAAGCCTCCTTTCATTCCACAATAGTCCTTGCCTCCTGTTGTATTCAGTTTTACAATGCAATAGGAAGAAAATAATAGAAAATTCCTATTGAGAATTTTAACTTGTTCCTTAAAAAGTATTTATATTTTCTTCATGATGCCAAAAAAAAAAAAAACCTGTTGCACAAAAGGTTTAGCAGCATAGACAAAGAGGGATAAAACAAACAAATATAAATATACACACGTGATTTCAAATGATTTCAGAAATAAACTTTTATACAGTTCACAGTTAAATTTTTCTCATACAGGGCTGGAGCGGTGGCTCAGCGGTTTCAGCGCTTGCCTGGCAAGCACGAGGACCCGGGTTCAAACCCCAGCACCACGTACCCAACTAAGTGTTGAAGCAACTAAGGCCATGTGAAAAACTCAATAAAGTTTTTTCTCTCTTAAAAAAAAAAAAATTTTTTTTCTCATACATTATAAACATCCCCCAAAATTTCAAATTCAAGGATATTTGGCTAATGACTCTTTTAATACTCAATATCGAAATCAGTCAAAATAGTATAGAAAATCCTTTAATGAACGCCTCGAGTATGTCTTGGGTTTAATATAAATAAGATATTCTCATTCTTAACTAACTCCATCCTGAACATTAAATACCCTTCCCTTCCCTTCCCTTCCCTCTTACCTCCTGTCCAAAAGAAACACCTTCCCTGGACATCTAAATAATGCATAAAAACCACCCAAGAGATTATAAACTTTCTATTTAAATAGGCAAATTTTACACTATTCATTATAACCCCATTTCGAGAAACTAATTATTTAAGCACCAAACAAGGAAGTCTTATCCCAACTAGGGAAGCACATTCCATAACAGGTCTTATAATTCAGTGTTAATAGTACCATCATGCTGTTTTATGAGGCAATTACTCAGTTCCTAAGTAAATAAAAGTACAAAGCCTAAAGACCAATAGTTTATCTTGATGCAGGAAATGCAGTCTTTACATTAAAACTAAGATAATTCTACTGACACTATCATGATATAACTGAATTTAAGTCAACTAATAACGGAGAAGGAAAAGTAATATCCATTTCCATTTTATTTCTAATACATTTTACCCAATGGTCACTCTTTTTCAAATTGATACTACACAGGCCTGTTTGAGTGTAATGCTTTTACATCATGTTTCTTCAAAACTGCAGGCTGGATTCCAAAGTAGTAAAATGCATTAGAGGTCCGCATTAGGGTGTGAAGAATCACTCTTCTCATATCCACTTTTCCCTCATTCCTCCCAAAAGAGGAGCTCCTAACACTTATTAAGACTACAGATCTCTGCCTTCTTTCCCTTCCCCTCCACCACAGCAGAGAGCACCAAAGCCCTCTCCCACTGTGACAGCAGGGTTCTGGGTCATCCAGACCAGAGGAAACCTCCTCTCTCTGTCACTCAACAAGGCAGGAGTAAACCAACTAAGGTCCTGCCCCTTGG
This sequence comes from Aplodontia rufa, assembly GCA_004027875.1. Lineage (NCBI taxonomy): Eukaryota > Metazoa > Chordata > Mammalia > Rodentia > Aplodontiidae > Aplodontia > Aplodontia rufa. Next base: position 25,774 of record PVKS010014654.1, read on the forward strand.
TCTGTTGAGCTTCTGTAGGTCCTACTATTATTAGGCCAGAATATCAAAAATAATAATACAGATTTATAGCACTGGAGGGAGTAGGGAATGGTGGTTCTTAAGACCTGCTTCCAGCCGAAGTTATTTATGTTTCATATGGTCCAACCCAGAAAGCTAAAGTTTTTTAAATTGAGTTTTAAGACTCCAATTAACAGTACTGTTTTGTTCCTATTTATCATTTTTTGTCTGGGTTCTGGGAGGTTGGGCATAAGGATCTGGGTAGGGGGAGATAGTTGTGACCTCGTACAAAATGCAGGTAGCCCTGGTTCCCTGTTCCTAACACCAATAAATGTCTTAGCTCCAACAATAAGTCTAACATTGATAATTCCCATTTAAGAAACCTTTTGATTGGCATCATGTTAAAAAACAGAAATTCCTATGAACAAGACACAACAATCCAGACCCCAATAAGCAGCACCCCTATGCATAGGTGTCAAGTTCAAAGAAAGGAGTTAAGAGTCGGGAAAGGTGGATGGACCTCAAGGAGCAGGTCCACAGAAGCCTTATATAGATAAATGTAGAATACAATAGGGGAACCAATAAAGAGTTGCAAAAAACATCTTTTTTTTTTTTCTTTCTTTTGGAGGCAGTACCAGGGATTGAACCCAGGGTTGCTCTACCACTCAGCTTTATCCCCAACCCTTTTTGTTTTTTATTTTAAGACAGAGTCTCTTTAATTTGCCCAGGCTGGCCTCAAATTTGCAATTCTCCTGCCTCAGCCTCCTAAATCTCTGGGATTACAGACATGCACCACTGCACCCAGCTGCAAAAATGTTTCTTTTAGCTTTGGATTTTACCCCTAAGAAACTACATCCATTGGCACAAGGAGATCATTGCATTTGCTTCAAATACTTTACAGGCAATTTTCGTAAGATGCCTGAAACTTATTTTCCTACTAGATGATGGATTATCACGAGTGTAATAATGTGATTATTACATATCACTGGGAAGGGAGCAGGGGAAAGAAGACAGAGGAATTCCACATATAAGGAAGGTAACTGTACATCACACAATCCTGAGGAAGCACATGGGGCAATTTATGAAATCACACATTCAAAATGCTACAGCTCAATCATCCAGCAACTACCCTGTCAATCACAAAGGAAAACGAAGAATCAAGAAAGTGAATCAAGGCCACTGTGTACCCGCCAGAGTCTCACATACCAACAACCAAAATTACTGATCCTCTGTTCCTGGGTTACCAGTTGGCTAAAATCCAAGGCCCATTTTGTAATTCCTAACAGTTCACCAGAGGCAATCCAGACTTTATCCTCACTGGAATACAAGATAACATATTCAGTTAGGGTGGTACATGCAATCAACAAGGTCTACTCATTACTATATTCCATGAACACACACAAGATACTTTCTTTTGCCTGGAATACAAGGGTACACACAGAAAAGCAATAAATTATCTCCAGGCATGGAAATGCCCAGCTATTTAACAAAGAAACTGCATGCCAAGCTGTCCTGTAAAATTATAGAACAGAAACTTAGGGCTACAGACCTTAGAAAGGCTAAGAGAAAAGGCAAGAATTATAAAGAATGAAACATAGATGCACAACAAAGATTAGGACACACAGTAGTATCTTTTAGGTTATTCCCTAACCTAAAAGTAACGATGGGAAGGGGCTGGAGCTGTGGCTCAGAGGTATCGGTGCTCACAGCACTTGCCTGGTGTGCGTTTCAGGTCGCAGGTTCAAAAGTAACGATGGGGAAAAAATTAGTGAATTTGCCAAATACAAATAGAAAGTCAAATATTCAGGCCATAAATTGGCAAAACCACACCACAAAACTACGGAAATTTAAAGCAGGCTAGGTCTGGTCAGGAGACCTGGGAAGGCTTTCTACACTGTCATCATTCAAGGATGACAGCACCCCAAAGTTTTCTCTGACAAAACTGCACTTGAACGCTACAGCAGGTGCAGCTCAACACAACTGCTTTGAGGAGACCTGGGTAATGAGATATACCTGACAAGAGTACACAAAAGATTTTAGCATAATTAGAACATAGCGCTATGCATGTGAGTGGCTTACCGCCTAGTTAAATCTAAGAAATAAAACTCACTTCATTTCTAATGATTCTGGGTGGAAATTGCACATTTTCCATTTCACTGAAAAGCTGGCAGGTCATAACTATTTTTTCTTATTAATTTTAGGTCAACATTTATAATAATACCTTTTTTGGCCACAAGGTGATGTATTAGGGAGTTTCTGTAGCATTTTGACCTTACACATTTGGAGTTTTTGTCTTTTTCCCCCTCTTTCTTCCCAACTGGAGCGAACCACTAACGACTCTCTGTCATATCTCAGGGCTATATGTTAAACTTGCTATCCTAAACTCCCTTTAGTATAAGAAGCTAGATTATCAGTTGTATACAACAGAGAGAAGGTCTCTGGGTCCTCAGAAGTTCCCCCAGGGCACATGTGCCATCTTGACTACTAGACACAGGCGTGTGACCTCTGGATAACTGAGCTATAACTGATTTTCACTTCAGAGTCTCAGGAGAAACCACGCTGACAAAACACTCCTTTTCTTGGTGCAGGTTCCTTCTGCCCTGAACAGATGTGTATCTGAGCTAGCCAACTCCATCTCAGGACTCAGGCACGATAGTCAAGGCCACACCACATCCACACTGTCTACCTGTACTTGCAGAAATCTTGTAAGGAGTCTATCCTTGAGACCATTACCCTTTCCAAAAAAGAATAAATGTGCTGCAAAACTAATTGAAATAAACAAAAAATAAATTATCTCTACTACAATGGACTTTTCTAATCCTCTGAACTCCACTCCACACCCACAGAGCTCCAAGGCTTTTCTCCTTCTTTGTGTTGCCCTTACCCATACTTCCATCTCAAGGAATTTGATAACAATCATGGGCCCTTGTAAGTCTCCCCCTAAACACACATCCTAACACTAAAATCACATTCTTCATGCCCAGAAGTCCTGTTCTTTTGATTAACAGGAAGAATGTCATCTGAGCACCTGTGGTTCACATCCCTCTCCTAAGACAGCAAGGCACTAGTGACCTGCTAGCAAGGCAAGACTACCAACAGCTCCTGAGCTAAATCACAGGTGTGAGGGCTGAGCACCCTAGGGAAAAAAGGACCAGATCTTCACTGTTGGTCAGATATTAATTCCTTCCTAATATGTCCCCAAGCTTTTAAAGAAAACCTTATTTTAAAATAATATTACAAAGGGACTTCAGTTTTTATGTTTCTATAGGCAGCCGGTTTATTGCTTTTTTCTCTTATTTTAGTTCCCCTACTCCAAGTCTAAAAAGGTTTTTTTTTTCCTATGGTATTTTGGCCCCAGCCTATACTAAAAAACACACAGGGCAAATTCATGAAAAACCTGATTTACAGGAGAGAACTCCTGATGCATCTCCAAAGGCCAGAGAAAGCAATTATATACTGGGGGGGAAAAAAGTCTTTTTTTTTTTTTTTTAAAGCCAAAGCCTTAATGACTGCTGGGAGAATTTTTAAGTCTGTGAACCTGGCCTTCAAATTAGTAACGAAATGTCCTGGTCCTCACTCCATGGGCCAATGATCCAAATCTCCTTACATTAATTCAAGATGTGATTTGGCAGTACAGTACACAAATTAGTTTCAGATGACAAGAGAAAGAAACATCACACCAAAGAACAAAGTATACCCATCAGAACACAGGAGATGGTGCCCTGACTCCACCACAGGCCAGGCTGAGACTCAGGTCCCCACGCTCACTTCACAACTCCCTGATGAAGGTGTGCCCAAGGACTAGACTATCTGGAAGAGTGCTTCAAAATTAGACAGAGGTAAAGGGGCAAATAAGGAGAATCCACAAGGTCAGTTTTAACTTTTTGTTTCCATGGTCAAATTCAAAACATACTTTCTAAACCTATCAAATATAATAACCTAAAAGCAAATTGTAAATAATCTCAAAATGGGCTCTTCAAGATTCATATCACTACAGTTAATGGTGATTCCATGTAGTCCATAAAGCTAGTGTCTTTTCCAAAAAAATTAACCAATCACTGTCAGGCAATCTAAACATGTAAACATTTTGATGATACATGTTTATTCTCAAAAAAAAAGATACATGCTTATTCTCTACACTGAAAAATAAACAATCATGGACTCATTGGTAAAATCTTAGCTTGATTCATACTTCATGAAAATTTGCTTCTCTGCTAAAAATACCATTAAAGCCAGGAACAGTGATGAGCACCTGTAATCCCAGCTACTTCAGGAGGCTGAGACAGGAAGATCACTTGAGCTCATGAGTTTAAAATTAGCCTGGGCAACGTACAAGACCTTGTCTCCCCCCCCCAAAAAAAAAGCATACACCCCCCACCAACACACACACACCCCAACTGATTTCTAATAGTGAGACTCTATTGGGTCAGGTTTCAGATAATTTTTCAAAACCACACCATAGAAATGCAATAGCTATCTATGTAACAGCAATAAGAAAAAGTAACCTTTTTTTCTGATTCAGGAAGATGGGGGAAACCACATCAGCAGTCAAAATGATACTCTGACAAGCTTCCAGAATCACAGAAAACAGGGGTTTTATTCTTGCTGCCATGTGTTTGGATGGAGGGGTTTGGAAGGTTATTAAGAAATCACTGTATGGGTTGGAGCGGTGGCCCAGCAGTTACAGCACTTGCCTGGCATGCACAAGGACGTGAGTTCAAACCCCAGCACCATATATGCAACAAAGTGTCAGAGCAATGAAAACCAGATGAAAAACTAAATAAAAGTGATTCTCTCTTTCTCTCTAATCCTTTCTTTAAAAAAAAGAAAAAAGAAAAAAGGAAAGGAAAGGAAAAAGAAATCACTATGTTCTATATTCTCTTTTAAACCAACATAACCTTAAGACGGCAAGTGTTTTATGAGGGACTGCAAGAGTAGTTTCTAAATGGCTTCCAGTATAAAACCTAAACTTAATAAAACATTATGACAATCATTTATGCAGCTGATTTATATTTCTTTATGCATCGTTGTAGTAACAAAAAGTACAAATTTAAAACAATCATATAGCACAGGAAAAAAAATGCATTCATGAACTATCCCTCCCCCAGATACAGGTGGCCTTTATGTATAAATGCTATCTGTCCCAAGGACTGACAACTTCCTAAAAGTGTACTTCCTTTCTAAGCTTATTAACAGATTTAGACAGCCTGAAAGAAAGGAAAGAAAAAACAAATGAGCAAACAAGGTGGTCAGTTATACTCATTCCTATGACTAAGGGGATATCAAAATATCATTTGCTATTTGTTTTCCTCGTCACAAAAACCTTTTTCCTTCCCAGTACATGCTGGCTTTGAAAAGTAAATCCCTTGACTGATGTTTCGAGACCTAGAAATTAAAAAATGGTTATCATTTCTAGCCTTCCCAGCAAAACTAGACACAACTTTTTGATAATAACTATGGAAACACCAACACCAACAGAAGGAACAAAATGATTAAAACAAAACAGAAATACAATTATTATTCGGTACCTCTGGAATTCTGAGAAAATCTGCTCATCCATCAACACACACTTGACTGTTTTGACCACTGGCTACTTTTCCTTCCCCAGTAACACTACACCAATGCAGCGGCACTGGCTCTACCCAGGTAGAATTAGCATGTGGCCATTGTGAACCTGATGTGGGGCACTGCCATTGGACACGCTCCCCGGGGGTGGCTTAGTGCCTTCCTTGCTCTTGCCTCTCCTGCTCCGCTTCAGGCAGCCCCAAGGAAAGGTGCTTGGTACAGACAGGCACTCCCTGGGCTTTTCTGAAAATCAAATCAAATAGTACAAAAAAAAAAAAGGACGTGGAGAGGAAGAGAATAAGGATTGAGGGCTGTTAGAATTTTTCACAGCTCCACCGCTACAAAGAACAGCTCAAAGAACCAGTATGCTATTGTTTTAAAAAAGGGAAGGGGGCACTAAACAGAGCCACCCCAGTACTGAGTACTGGAAATTATGAGTTCCAATTTGGAGTTTGCTCTGAAGTTAAGCAATTAATTTCTTCTTTTATAAAATTATTACAGATTAGCCCTAAAGTTTCCTTAGCACTTAAGGTTCCTTTCTGCTCTAAAACACTTAGATTTCAAACACCAATTTCTTACTGTGCTGACTTAATATAGATTAAACTAACCTGTTGGTTTTTCTTACTTGTTTGGGTAGGCTTGAGCCTTCTGCATTGGAGGGAAGAAGAATTTAAATAAAATGTTGGGGGGCAGGGAATGTACTGAGCACATAGTGCTGGCAGTCAATATGTTTTTATGCCAATGAAATCTAATTTTACAGCTGAGTTCTATACAGCTGTGCAAGAAAGACTCTTGCCATGGCTTGCCACTTGAATGAAAGAAGGAGTGGTGATAATTGTTCATGCAGAAAAACCTCTTGAGACATGAGCAGTACCTGGAGGTATGTGCCCAGCTGGTTGGTTGAGGCACAAATAGTCTGGAATTTGCCTTCTTGTCTGATGTGTGTTCATTAGCAAAGTAAAATCACAGTTGTCTGAAAAAGTTCTTAACCTTAAAAACAGTCTTGCTTTTTGCCTCCAATTATAAGCATAAGAGATTTAGTTGGGAACATTTAAATCCACAGGAAAAAATATCTGAAATGGAGGTTTTTTTTTTTTTTAATTAAAAAGAATAACACTCCAGGTTAAAATGATGCATGGTTCAAGCAACAAGTCACAAAGAACTGTCCACTGTGCTCTTGAGACCAAGGAGGAGATGTCAGTTAGCTTAAAGTATAGGCCCTGCCTTCAAGAATCCATATATCCGAGGTTGGGGATTTAGCTCAGCGGTAGAGAGCTTGCCTAACACGAGCAAGGCCCTGAATTCGGTCCTCAGCTCTTAAAAAAAGAAAAAAAATCTATATATCCTTTTTATTTTTTTATTTGATTTCCCATACTTTTAAATGGCTTTGCCTAATTTTAAATCTAGCAAGGAACATCATTCGTGAACTAAGAATTAATATTTTGGAAAAGAACTATTTTATGGGGATAGGGGAGAAACAGCATACACTGAGTCATATGTAAGGGGCTAGAGCAGTGGCTCAGCAGTTTGAGTGCTTGCCTGGCATGTGTGAGGACCCAGGTTCAAGCCCTAGCACCACATATACAACTAAGAGTCAGAGAAACAAAGGCCAGATGAAAAATTAAATGGAGTTGATTCTCTCTTTCTCTCTCCTTCTATCCCTCTCTCTCTTTAAAAAGTTATATGAAAAAATTATATGTAATTTAAGACTGCTTAGATAACCCCGCATTAATATAGAGGCTGCCTCTGTGACACCCCACATACCTCAAATCTTTACAGAACATAAAATCTCTAGAAAAAAATTATATCACAATCTCTTGACCTTAGACCCACATCATCACATAAATAACAGCTCAAGTCTGTAAATGTTATCAACTAAAACAGGCTTATCTACAAAGAATGTTTACTAACCAAAAGTTCATTTGCTTTTTGGTTGCTTTTAAACGGTGTTTAAATAAGTGTGCAGATATAATTAGACAATTTCATTAGAACACCTAGATTCCAGGCACACTCATATCACAATAAAACTCACACCCCTCCCTGACATCCCAAGGAAGACAGTTTGTCATCTATAAGGAAACATTCCAAAGCTGAGAGCCTTTAACCTCACATATCCAAGCTAACTGTGTTTCATACTTTATTCAAGGATGATGAGAATAATTGAAAATATGTATTTTCAGTGACAACTGGAATTTTATATATGATTCTTCACACCTTTTCCTATGATAGTAAGGAGAATGTTAGAGAACTGCAGCTGAGAATGGAAAAAGACACTTCTAAAGCCCCTTCCAGGCTACTGCCCACTGCATGGGGAAGTGGAAAGGATTGGGAAGTCAAAAGTGGAGCCTACTAGAAGCTCACCCCTCACCCAGTCCTGGACACAACGCCTCCCTGGCAACCCTACAGGCCTCACTGCCTAGCTTTCACTGCACGGACCACCTGTACTTCAGCTTCTTTGTCTATAATATGAATTATATGGGTGCCCAAAGACCTCTAGACTCCTGCTTAATAAAGCCAAAATGTATTTTATTCTATTTTTAGATATCTATTATGAATTAAATTCATGTTTGTGCATCATCCTGGGTTTTGTAACCTCTTAATTGGGGGGGGGGGGACTGAATCCCAAACACAACTGATTCGTAGAGCAAGAGTTCTGAGCTCCCACTTCAGCCTGCAATTTAGGGCACTGCACGCCAATTTTGTCTGGCCTTACAACACCAATGTGAAATGGTTAGTAATGCCCTTTCACAAGCAAACCAACTAAGATGTAATTAGTACAGGGAACACCAGATAGAAAGTAATGGCAGCAAGTGGATCCTTTCTTACTGTGACTTCATAGCTGATAATAACATCTAAGAATCTGATAACAAAGCACAACTAGAAGAGCTAGTTATAAAAACATTTTGTACATATGTGTATACACATGTATACAAACACACAACATATACAATAGGTTAGTGAGTTTTTTAAAGATTAAACTAGCAAATGATACAAAATGAAAGTTATCAAAATTTTTGACAATTTTTAAAGATACCCAATGAGAGTACAACATCTCACACCTGTGCAGTCTTCGGTTCCCCTCCACAAAGGCATTGACTAGAGTTTTTGGCATATCCTTACCAACACACATTTAATGGTTTTTATGGCACTTTTTTAAATACCTGAAGGATGATTATGCAAATCTACTATATTATCATTTAGCCTAGATGGATAAAAATTAGAAGGAAAAAAAACCCAGCAGAAAACAAATTATAAACTACTAAGCATATGTCTACCATGATGGTTTTAATGAGATGTACCATGATTAAACATAAAATCACTTCACAAGAGGAGATTTTACAAGTTATTTATGATTAGACTATTAGGACAATATCTTTGATACAAAGGGTTTCAAGATCCTTTGGGAGTGCTTAACCACTGAGCCACATTCCCAGCCCTTTTTGCAATTTGCATTTTGAGACAGGGTCTTGCTAAATTGACTTGCGATCATCATGCTTCAGTCTCCCAAATTGCTGGGATTACATTCATGTGCCACCATGCCTGGCAATTCTATTTTTTTTTTTTAAGAGAGGAAGACAGTGAGAGAGAGACAGACAGACAGACAGAGACAGACATAATCAATTTTTATTGAGTTTTTCACGTGGCTTTTGTTGCTCTGACACTCAGTTGTGTACGTGGGTGCTGGGGTTTTAACCCATGTACTCACGCATGCCGGGGAAGCACCATAACCGCCGAGCCACCAATCCAGCCCCAATTCTATATTTTTAAGGGGAACTACTGCAGAACAAGATTGATGAAATTATGTCATGTGCATGTACAAATAGGGTATCATTAATTCCACCATTATGTGTAATTATATTGCACTAAAAATAATTAAAAATATAAAGGAGTCTACAAAATTTTAGATAGCTGTTATAAAGTACGTGCAAAGCACACTCCCTTTGATAATAATAGTAACAGCACTAACAACACTTCAAAAGAACTTAGCTGAAAGGTACCTTGCAAAATAACCTCAAACAAAAGGACCTGAACAAAGATAATCATCCATTGCTTTAGTCAATATTTATGTGCACCGCTTCATGTCAGGCACACTACCAGAATTCTAAGGTTCTAGAACTAAAGGCCTAGGGTTAACATTGAAACGTTATACTGGATTAGCTAAGAACAAATCCACACTGGGAACATCTGATAAAACCCCACACAAGGTCAGTGGACCTCCATGCTCTGTGAAACCTTTCATCTGAGATTAGCCCCAATGTCTAAATTTGGTTTCCCAGCTGTGGCCTCTTTTCTAGTCTCTGAAATCTGACAAGTGTTACAGAAGGTGAATATGTCTTCAAAACGTGCCCCTACCTTACTCTTTATCTCTGATCAGCAAGAGGCCATGAAAATTATTTCTTTCATCAGCTCATATTGAACTCATATTTATTTTACATTCTCAGCTTTGTTTGGCAGTATGTTGCAAAACACATATAAGTAAAGCAATCTGTACCGCTGAATATCACTGATGTTTCATGTGATTTATACAAAAATACATCTTCAAAATTTTCTGACATAAGTAATTTTAGATATTGGCACTCCCAACTTCATGGGGTGGGGGAAGCAGGAATCAATGAGAATAGCATACTATGTACTGAAAAACTGTTGATAACAATGTTTTTCTAAAAACAAGTTATATCTTGAGAATCATTACACTTGATGAAATTTTCAGAAGTAGCTTTGTATTTCAATTAATGGGACTTCATACAAAGCAAATACCAGGTGTTACTTAGAATTTAGAATGGACTGAAACAGAAAATTCACTTGAAACGACAACACTTACAAAGAAACAAATTAGCAGGTGCAAAGACACATCAAGTAAAGAAACACCTATTTACTGTTCAGATCAGCCTATTATGATAAAACTGTAATGAAATGAGTTCAGTAACAGTACTAATTCAGACTAACATTTTGAAAACACAAAGATACACAATTCTTTAGAAAAAATATTTTATTTCAAGAAAAGAACTCTCATATACCAAAGAGCATCAGATTTACATAAATTAACAGATGAAAATAATTGGTGTACACGTAGTTTATATGGAAATAGATGAATTCAAGTGTTTGAAAGTGTGGAGTCTGTCTATATTCTAAGCACTGCCTATGAACAGTAATATTAATTTACAATAATATAACCTGTTTAGAAACAGGGGCTATATTCATTTATTTGATGAATAATTAGGTACTATGGTGTATCAGATCTTCTTTTGTACTGAAACTATGAAAAATTCTAAATTTTAGAATTCTATTAATAGGTTTTAAAAGCTTTCTAGAAAAACTCATTTTAAATTTCAACTCTGACACAAAAGGGATGTTCCAATTCAATTTTAATATTTCTCCTTGTGTGATGAGCACAAAAGACACAAAAACAATTTTTCAGTTAATATTACTAGTGAATGCAGAGAAGCATCAGAGTGAAAAAAGCAAGTAACATTTTAGGTTTACTAAGTTATGATGTCATATACCCCACAAAAGGGTATTAGGAATGCCCCAAAGGTCCCCCGACCCAAACATACTTTAAGAAACTGATACACACAAGTAGTATATATTTAAAAATGTAAGGCAATTTTAAATTCTCTTTGAGTAAAGAAAGACTGCTGTCCTGCTTTTATATTTCTACATCTAGAATTCACTTGATGCGTCCAAAAATAACAAGCAAATTAATATAAAAAACAAAATAATCCAAATGAAGAGGTACTCAAATTCTACCACAGATCTCTTTCCAGGTCTTCTTTATGCTATACTCTTCAAGGCACCTTTGAGAAGTAAAAGGTAGGCTGGTGGGATAAGAAAATTGGAGGCTGGGGGCCAAGTACTTCCTGTGAGACTTGACAGCCCACAAACCCAGCCCCATTGGCTGGGGATTCCCATTCAGTCTCCCCTGAAATCAGACTCATATCCCAGATTGAGAGCAAATGATCAACACCAAGGAAGTAAAGACAAATAATACTGTGTTGCCATTCCTAAGAAAGAATGTTATCTGCTCTGATCTCTAGGCCTTCCTTTACTACTGAATGAGCTCATTTTAAATCCTGCGGTGATTTGAGTTAGTATTTCTAGGGTCACTCATTTATTTACGTGTTTCAAAAAACAAAAAGGGTCTTCTGAGGCATAAAGAAGACTCTTCAAACAATAACCTCAAGTTTCAAATACAGACAGAACAATTAGTAAGACGCTGAAATTCATTTCCCAGAGCAATGAATTAACACAATCAAAATACGCCACAGCAAATTGATTTGCATTCAGAAAACACTGAAAGATGAAAGGCTTCTCTTTCATTTTTAAAAATAGATTTAACAGGCATATTAATTTTCCACTGGCCACTATAAATAAATGAAACTCCAAAATATCTTTCTTTACAAGGGCATCCTAACCAGACACTGTCAGCCTGACCCCAAGTGGAATGTGTATTTACATTGCTGAGAGGCAGCATTGTGTGCTGGTGGGAAACCACTTCTCATAAACCTCCCATTCAAGGGAGGGCTCCACAGTAGGTACTCACAGAGGAAGCAGGCCTTCCAAAGAGCACCTCTGCTGTTCCAGAGAGATCTTCCCAAAGCAGGAAAGCAGGTGAACCACTCACAGACCCAAGCTGCCTACACTTCCGGGTCAAGAAAGTCAGTGCTATTCACAATGACCCGCCCCCCCAAGTTCTTCCAAGGTGAAAGGGAACGCAAAGATTCCATGTCATCTTTCTAGATAATCTCTCAAAGCATTGTTTTGTATTTAAAAGAAAAAAAAAAAACGAAACCCTTCATGAAGTATCTACTGAAATATGCTAGAAAATACTCCCAAGTTATTCTTTTTCAAAATCAACTGCAAGGGGTTAATATTGAATTTGCAATGCAACAAATCAAAACTTCAAATGTCACTTCATTATCTCCCCTGAAAATTATGGCTCCTCAAATGCCAGTCATTGTGTTTATCAAGGAAAAAATAATAATTATTAAGTAGGAAAAGCATGATTTTTCAATAGTATCATTTCAACAATGACTTCTGCATAGGTGTGTGTGGAAAATGAACATAATGACACTTATACATTAGCTATCAGATCAATCCACTACTGGGAGAAAAAAACAGTAAATTTTGATCAATTCAACACTAAACCACTAGCCTACAGGTTTGACTTTTTCTTCCATAACTGAGCACAAGCACAGAAAGCAACACAACCTGATACTTTAAGAAACATGTTGATTAAATTTTCAATACGCCAGTTTCTTGTGCTACAATAGACAAGTTACACTTGCTTTCTAACATTTTAAGGTCACAAAATAATTTAAATATATTAGGCAAAAGGCAACTCTTTTCTTATTTCTCGAATTAAAGGACTGGATTCCCTGCCAGCTCTAATAATCGATAAATTTAAGTATAGCAAGAAGATAATAATTAGCGCACACATCTGAAGGGATTATAGAAATCCACTTTAGGCAGCTGCTATATCCATGCCAATCATAAATCATACAATTTATTAGCTTCAGGAAGTCACCATGCAATAGAGAAAAAGTAAACCAGAAATAATATGAGGAAATGTTTAATGAAATATACACAGTTGGATACAATTTTTAAAGAATAAAACAAAATTCTAAATCAAAATGTTGAAAATGGTTAGTCTATGGATAATGAAATAATGAGTGATTTATATTTCTTTGCACTTCTATTTTTTTAGATATTCTACAACAAGCATCTGTAATTTTTAAAATGATAAAAGTCAACTTTTTAAATACTATAATTCAATTTACTTTGTACCGCATGATTTCATAAAAAAAAATTTTTTTATGAAATACTTTTAAACTACCATAGGACAGAAAGTCCTATCAGTAGGTTTATCCAAATCTCACAGAACTAACTGCCAACATTCTATTCTGATTGTAGGACACAACAATGGAAGAGCATCTTCCATAAATTTGGTAACATTTACAAAACCAGCCCTAGGGCCACACTTGCTCAGTAAGCCCCAGCTTAGGTATGCTCACTAGGACCAACCCAAACAGCTAAAATGCAGGAGGGGGAAGGCAGGTTCCAGGGTTTACTGTTTTAGATAAAACGTGCTCCATAAAATTCTGTTCCCATTGACAAATCAAACTTTCTGGGTGGAGAACTGTCAATCGAATGAGAATCAGCAAAGATAACTCTAATAATAGAATGTTGCATATTTACTTAACTGTGCTGACTATGCTAGGCCCTAACTAGGACAAAGGACTTCAAAAGCTTTCTCTCTGAGAAGTACAGGGTAGGGTCAGAGTTTCCTTACAGGTGACAAGCTGCAACCTACAGCAGTGAAAAAATAACTGCTCTTCTTCTGTTTGTGGATTCTCTCCATTCCACCCTCCCTCATTCGAGCCTTCTAAAAATGTTTGTCCCATATCCCCATGTATTATACCAGATAATACATGTTCACTCTAGAAATCTGAAATACAGAAAAACAAGAAGAAAACTTTAATTATTCAAAATCAGACCACTCAGAAATAGCTCCTGCTAAAATAGTGATGGACTCAAGTCAGTCTTGCTTTTCTAGAATATGAAATTTATAAAGTTAAAGGACTACAATTCACACTGTACAATTCTGCCTAATTTTTAGTTTTTGATATTTGATGAGTACAATAAAATGACGTTTTTGTGGAACTAGGGATTGAACCCGGAAGTGCTCCAAGTTGTATCCCCAGCCTTTTGAGACAGGGCTCACCAAACTGCCCAAGCTGGCCTTCAATATGTGATCCTCCCACCTCATCCTCTCAAGTAACTAGGATTACAGGCATGTGCCACCGTGACTAGCTGACACTGACAACTTTAAACACTAAGCAAGAATTGGTTCCTAAACCACAATTTACTTCAGAGAAGATGGTGAAATCCTCCTCTAGGGTCCTTAGCCTTGGCAGAAAAACAGAATAAACTAGGAAAAACTGGTGGTACAACTAGTAAGCCCAACGTGCACCCAGAGGCATGATTTCTTTTGATATGTTATCAGGTTACAATCATCTAATCCCCTTAGATTGCATACACATATTTTAAATAGAATTATGAATTAACTGAAATGCAACTATTTATTTCTGTGTTTATATGCATGCAAGTTTCTGAAAAGCAAAAAGCTTTATTTTCTATCCCCTGAGAGGAATAGGGTATCTTATGCTAACTGTTCATAGCACCTCCTTCACAACTATAAACCTGTCCTTTCCCCTAAGCAGAATGCATACACCAGCAACCAAGTTCAAAGGCACTTTGCCCCAAAACACTTAACCCTGAGGATCAACATGTACTATTGCCAACAGAATTATTAACAGTGAACGAGATTGGCAAAATGTATAATGTGACTTAAAATCTTATGCATCCAAAGACATACAACACAGCATGAAATAGTGAGTCTGAAGCTTTTTCATCCATATAAGGGAAGATTAGAGCCGTCAATCTTAATCACTGTGGAAACCAATCTGCTAACAGAGATGTTCACACCACAACTGTGTATAGGAGAGGAATAATGGATTAACAGAAACAAGGTCTATACTGTGATCTTATTTGTGTAAAACCAGAAACACTGATTTGCCCATAGAAAATAGTACAAGAAGATATTCCACAGTGTTCACAGTGGTTATGATGAAGAATGTTTTCCTTTATCAATATTTACATTTTTTTAATGATGATTTTGTTAGGAAGGGGGAAGCTGTCATGTGTTGCTTAACAAAAAGGGACACATTCTGAGAAATGTGCTCGCGGGCAGTTTGTCCACCGTGTGGAGGTCGTCATATGATGTACGCACACAAACCTCAATGGCAGTCTGCTGCACAGCTTGTCCACGGCATACAGCCTCCTGCCCCTACTCAGCTGCTCGCCCGTCACTGTTTCTGAGCACCATAGGCAACTGTAACACACGGCTAAGTACCTGTATCTCTAATGCACCTAAACACAGAAGACGTACAGCAATAATATAGTATAGAAGATTGAAAACTGCACACCTGTACAGGGGCTCATCCGGAATGAAGGTCCAGAATTAGAAGTTGCTGTGGATGAGAGTGAGCTGACGTGAGGATCTAAGACGTCACCATGCAGTGCTCTAGACTTTATAAACACTGACGCACAGGCTAAACTGCCTTTTAAAGTTTTCTTCTTTCTACAGTAATAAATTAACCTGAGCTTACTGTAACTTTTTTATGTTATAAACTTCCTAAATGTTTAACTTTTGTCTCTTTTGTAATAACACTTAGCTTACAACACGAACACATTGCATAGTTGTATAAAATATTTTTTCTTTATATCCTTATTCTATAAGCTTTTCTTCTATTGGTAAAACTCTTTTGTAATGTGTGTGTATGTGTTCACATACACATGTATGAGTGTGCCGTGGATTGAACTCAGGGTCTAATGCATGCTAAGCCCACACTGTACCACTGAGCTACACCCTCAATCTTTTTTAAATTATTTATTAAAAACAAGGGCAGAAACACACACATCATCTGAGGCCTACACAGGGTCAGGATCATCATCATCGTCTTCCCTCCACATCATGTCCCACTGGAAGAACTTCAGAGGCAGTAACACCCATGGAGTTGTCATCTCCTATGATAGCAATGGCTTCCTCTGGAATCCCTCTGGAAGGACCTGCCTGAGGTTGTCTACAGTTCAATGGCTTTTTTATAAGTACATCCCAAAATAATGATTAAAATGATTCACTCTCTGAGATCACCCACGCTCCTATTCTTGAATGCATTAGTTTTGTTTACACCAACATAGCCATAAACACGAGTGATACGATTCACTATGACATTATGATGGCCACAGCGTCTCTAGGCAATAGAAACTTTTCAGTTCCATAATAATCTTATCGGACCACCATCATATACACACACTGGATCCACCCTTTACCAAAACTTTACTATACAGTGCATGATTGTACATAGAACAAAAGATCTTAAGTGCAACTTCATTATGCTTGTCAAATAATCAGACGAAAACATAAGAAATGTCTGGGTGCAGTGGGTCATGCCTATTATCTCAGTGATTCAGGAGGCTAAGGCAGAAAGACCCCAAGTAGGAGGCCAACCTCAGCAACTTAGCAAGACCCTGTCTCAAAATAAATAATAAAAAGGGCTGGGGGGTGTAACCCAGTGGTAGAGTGACCCTGGGTTCAATCCCTAGTATCACTGGCGGGAAGAAAAGCCTGTGCATGTGCCATTGTTATAGTCATCAAATACCTATGATAAAACAACTCTGGGTTCAATCCCCAGTACCAAAGTGCAGAAAAGAAGATGAGAAACAGAAAATGGATATCTAGATACCTAGTGGACAATGCCACTAAACAAATCACTCAGCTATGACTTCCAGATATGAACCACTTGCTGAAAGCCCATCTTGCAAAGCTGTGCGTAACTCATCAGGAAAGGCGTGGTTCTCCCCTTCACTCTAGGCACAGCTGGGCCACCAGGCAGTGATGCTGGAGACTGGACCTCTTAGTAGCTATTTTCAGTTTCAAGACACATCATAGAATCCTAAGATTAAAAAGCAACTTTGAAAAGTTCAGTTCTGACTCAGACTTGAAGTAAGTATATACAAACATCCCTGGTAGACCAGAGCTTCAAAATATAATAACCTGGCATTTTCTTTTATTATACTATATCCTTCAGTTAGTTACCCCAGGATTTCCTCTCTCTTAGTCAGTAAAAATACATTTACGTGGAATAACAGGATGATAGGAGCAGTCAAGGTCAAAATTAGAACTGTGTCTGAGTCAATGAAAAACATAAATCTCTAAGTATTTTTAAATCACCATTACTGAATGGTGTCTTCCTTTGATATAACCCATTGCCTCTGACCATTCCTTTCCATTTCTACCAGCAGCAGCTACAGCAGCACCCTAGTTCCAATACTAATCAAATTACTTCTCGATTCTGGAAAAGGTCGGGACCAATTCAGCCTGCATGCTGTGTCCTTACCATGTCCTTTCTGTCCACACCACCCACATGTGCCATACTTATGAAACATCACTTCCACTAAGCTACCATACATTCACTCACAAAACAGCGATTCTTCAGAGGTAAGTGGAGCACCCATGAGCAATGTGGAATGAGGGACTTCGTACAGCTGTGGAGAAGTACCACCACATTGACTGTCCTGGGTAGAGTCTCTCCACGTAGAGTGCAGGAGCAACCCACAAGAGAATTAAAGGAGGTGCTGGCTTAAAAATGTAGATTCCTTACCAGTGTTCACAGCAGCATAATTCATAGTATCCAGAAAAGCAGAAACAACTAAAATCTGTCATCTGACAAAAAAAAAATGTGGTATTATCACAGAGCACAATTTATTTAGTAATAAAAAGGAATGAAACGCTACAACATGAACCTTGAAAATATTATGCAAAGTAAAAAAAAAAAAAAAAAAGCTCTTCACGAAAGGCCACATATTATATGATTCACTTATATGCCAGATTAGGCAAATGTGTAGAGACAGAAAGTAGATGGCAGCTGCTTGGGGCTACAGGTTGCAGGGAGGAAGCAAATGCTAATAGGTACAGGGTTTCCTTTTAGAAGGGACAAAAATATTCTAGAATTTAATAGTGGTAATGGTTGCACAACCTAATGAATGTAGTGAAAATAATGAATTTTACACCTTAAAATGAACGAACTGTGTGTTACATGAACTACATCTCAATAAAGCTGTTCAAAAGTTCAGGTCCCTCACTGCCACCTGGGGTATACTAACTAAATCTGAATCTCTACAGGAAGGCCTGGTACCTTCCCTTGGAACAAGTAGGGCAGGTGACATACATTTTGCTAAGCACTCCAGAAGATTTTTTAGTACACCACAGTCAGCACTGCCTTAGCTCCTTACCAACATAAGTGGCTATCCATTATATTCCATACTTCCAAAACAAAATATGTCTCCAACCAAACAGATGCTCCATCATCACCCTTCCTATCTAAATAGTTCCTACACTGCCCACAAACCCTCTCTTCCACCTGGAACCTTGACTCCTGGGAGTAAACAGACCAATGAGCCTTTACTCCAGTCACTCTCTCCTCCTCTTTCCTACAACATCCACCCATTCTTACTTGCTACTTAAAGCTACCTCGAGATTACCCAGTTCCTAATGAGCCCTATGAAGAACCCCCTTGGGCCTTCCTAACCTGGAGCATGCAGTGAGAGTGATGGGCTAGGGAACCTCCAGACTTCACACTTGACATTTTGAGCCTCTGCAAGAGACCTGAGGCACACAGGCTTCCTCCTTTATATTCAGAAATGTCGTCTGCAATTTTCTCTCACATTTAATGTGTAGAAAAATTAAATAACTTAAGGAAGAATGTTTTCTTTTTAAGACTTCAAACAGTAAATCTGTTGCCAGGTGTCATGGTACATGCCTGAAACTGTAATCCTAGCTGCTCGGGAAGCTGAGGAGGACGGCAAGTTAAAAGCCAGGCTCAGTGAATCAGCAAGGCCCTGCCTCAAAACAAAAAACTAAAAGGGCTGAGGACATAAAGTACCCCTGGGTTCAATTTCCAGTACCAAAAACAGAAAAAAAGTTAACCTAGAAAAAAGGGTCCAATAGTAAAGGGACCGGAATTGGTAGGGGCTCAAGTACCTGATAAGCGCTTTAACTGATGCTGAAAACGTCAATGCTTTAGCTTGAACCTATTAGTGTACTCCAGTTTGCTGAGATATTGCCCAGGGAGGCTTGTCACGACTGTTTCACACAGAATGTTCCTTGTTTATTCCAAGATGGCACAAGCAACCGCTGTCAAAACGATGTGCATTTGTGTTGATTTTTCCCCCCTGGAATAACAATGGCTTTACGACAACATTTGAGAGAGAACATGTTTAGGTTAGGAGTACCTTGGTGACATGAAATTAACAAACATGCCTGACTCATGATCATCTGCACTCTTCTTCTCTGAGGCAATCTAAAGCCATTTGCTACAAGCATTCCCCTCCCTTCCACCACCACCACTCTTGTCTCAAGCAGGGACACACACACCAAAAAAAAAAAAAAAGTCCATAAAAAGTCAAGGCACTCCAGGGACTATGCCTGGAAGCTACCCAATTATGCAAATTGCTCTGTAGTGAAGAGTCTTGTCAAGATTTATAAATACAAAATTGACATGAAAAAGAGGGACAATGTATTTCCTACTAATAAAAGTGAACTTTTTGAAGAAATTGATAGTTTCCATATCAAACTTCAAATATAAATATGTGTTCTTATATATCTAGCATGTAGTGACAAAGTTTTCTCATAAAGCAAACATTCAGGGCTGGAGCGGTGGCTCAGCAGTTATGCACTTGGCTGGCATTCTCGAGGACGCAGGTTCAAACCCCAGCAGCACGTACACAATGAAGTGTCAGAGCAACAAATGCCGCATTAAAAACTAAATAAAATTCTCTTTCTCTCTCTTTTAAAAAATCAGATGCTCCAAAACAAATAGATATCAGTGCACACATTCACACAGGCGCGCAAATGCACACACATAAAAATATATACGTACTCCTTAGAATACTAGGAGGATACAGAGTGCTTGATATGAATGCCCACTTCAAAATCTATTTTTTTAAATTCTGACTTCTGTAATTTCTAATTCAGATTGAGTATTCCTTATCTGAAAAGCTAGGGACCAGAAATAGTTCAGATTCAGTCAGGGGTGGAGAGGGTGGTTTCAAATTTTGGAATATTTGCATAGAGTTTACAGTTGAGCATCCCTGATCTGAAAATGTGTAATGTGAAATGCTCCAAAATTCTAAACTTTTTTCTTTTTATTTTTTTCAGGGCTGAGGACCGAATTTGGGGCCTTGCGCGTGCTAGGCAAGCGCTCTGCCACTGAGCTAAATCCCCAACCCCAGTTCTAAACTTTTTTAATGTAATGCCAGCACTCAAAAAGTTTCAGATTTCAGAGCATTCTGTATTTCCAGATTTAGGATGCTCCATTGATAGTATTTTTCAAATGTCTGCAAATTAAGGAAAAATATCCACTGCTTCTTCAGATCATACTATTTCTTTTCCCATTTTAAAATTATATAGATAAAAATCTCGCTAATGCAAATTAATTGAAGAAAGGCTCATCTAAATGTATGGAAAGCAGCATCTGCAACAACGCACTTAAAAGCAGTGAAACTTTGAACAGCTTTACCAAGTGCAAATCCTACCTGACATGCCTAATAGATAACACGTTCTTATACATATAATAATTGCTACTCTTTAAAAAATCCTCAAGTACTTTAGAAGAGTTCTATTATATTCTACTCCCTCTCCCCAACCCCAGCCTTTTTTGCAAAACTATTTCCCAAACTCTACACAGGCAATAAAGAGGAAACTGGGGCGAAAAATTATTTTAGCTATATTATCTTCAGTATCCAGATCCTAGAAGGTAAATACTGATTTGTTTCTGTGAGCAAGACCCTGAGTAAGGATATCACTTCAGTTCATTTTTACATCCCTACTCTGCTATATTAACAAGCAAAACAATAAAGAATACTGCACTGGAAAATCAAGAAATCTGGGTCATTGTGATTCCATCAGAACTGTTTCTGTGCTCATAAGCATAAATCCTTCTCCAGTTCCCTAAAGTGCGTTATTTGGTAACGGCCCCAGGTTTTTCCATGCCCGTCTACACCAATCAATTCAGTGCTTGCCTGGAGTGCAGTGTTGAGAAAGATTAACTGCCCCAGTTCAATGACCATCAAAGATGATTGTCAAGATCATGAGATTAAAGAGCAAGAAGATCCAGTGTCACCTATTTGCTATCCACTGGTTAGGAAAAAAAACACCAATAAGTCTCATGACCAAGCATTCTCTGTGTCCAATCAAGAACAGCAGCAGGAGCTGGTGCAGTAGCTCAGCAGTTCTAGTGCTTGCCTGGCATGCACAAGGACACAGGCTCAAACCCCAGCACCATGTACACAACGAAGCTTCAGAGAATGAAAAACTAAATCAAATTGATTCTCTCCTTCTCTCTCTCACTGTCCCTCTGTCTCTCTTTAAAAAAAAAAAAAAGCAGAAGAAAACAGAAGGCACATCTGATGCTGGACAAGTTGCAGAGTCTCTGGATTCTACTTCTAATTCATTCAACATTTCCAAGACAATATCAACGTCTAAGAATCAAGTATGACTCAAAAAATTTAAAGCAACAGCTAATAACGAAGATGTTAGGGCTAAGCACACCTACTCCACTCATGTACCAGATTTCACTTTTGACAGATATTGTACCCAAAACAAAGACATGAATGAATAATCTATGTTGAAATCATACTTGTCACTGGAGTTACAAAAAGCTGAGTTGGCAGACCTGGGAATTCATTCCTGCATTTGTTTATTGATTAGGTCTTACACGGCTGCCACTGTGCAGACCAATCCTGGAAATCCAGTTTTGCACTTATGGCTAACTTTGCAATAGAGTTAAGATTTCAAGAGATATTTAAATAATGAATCAGGGGTAGGAATTTCAAACATCCATGTACTTGATCTTTACAGAATAGCCTTATTAGAATCTTTTTGTTCATTCATTTGTTTTTTTTTTT
>PVKS010014655.1:0-47861 GCA_004027875.1 Aplodontia rufa
CTCCAGTCTCCTATGAGTTCTTCATACACCCTCCCCCCTCCCCATCCCCCTCCCTATGCTTCCAAGTATCCTAGGGAGTCATCCCCTTATTACTCTGAGAATTATACAATTTGAAGTTATTGTTAGGTTAGCTGTCTAACCTACTGCTTCCCCATGTATTCTAGCTTCCACAGATGAGAGAAACCATTCAGCCTTGAGTCTCTGAGATTGGGATACTTCACTTAGCATAATTCTTTCCATCTCCATCCATTTGATATCAAAAGCCATAATATCGTCTTCTCTAATGGCCAAGTAGTATTCCATTGTATATATGTACCAATGTTTTTGTATCCTCTTGTCAAGTGAGGGGCATCTAGATTGGTTCCATAATCTAGCTATAGTAAATTGAGCTGCTATAAACATTGATGAAGCCACATCACTATAGTACGCTGATTCTAACTCTTTTGGGAAAATACCCAGGAGTGTGATAGCTGAGTCATAAGGTGGTTCCATCCTTAATTTTTTGAGGATTCTCCACACTGCTTTCCATAGTGGCTGAACCAGTTTGCTGTCCCACCAGCAGTGTAACAGTGTTCCTCTTTTCCTACAGCCCCTCCAGCATCTGTCATTGTTTGTATTCTTCATTTTTGCAACTCTTAACAGGAGTGAGGTGGTATCTCATTGAAGTTTTGATTTGCATTTCCCTTATAGCTAATGATGTAGAGCATTTTCCTCATATGTTTATGGGCTTTCTGGACTTCCTCTGGTGAGAAGTTTCTTTTTAGATCCACAGCCCATTTTGTTGATGGGATTATTTGAGATTTTGGTGTTTAGCTTTTTTAGCTCTTTGTATATTCTGGATATTAGCCCTCTGTCCGAGGTGTAGCAGGCAAAGGTTTTCTCCCATTCTGTAGGTTCTCTCATGATGCTCTTGACTAGCTCGTTAGCTGTGCAAAAACTTTTTAGTTTAATTGCATCTCATTCATTTATTCTTGACTTTACTGCTTGAGCCATGGGAATTTTGTTGAGGAAGGCCCTGCCGACTCCTATATCCTGTAGTGTTGACCCTACTTCCTTTTCTAGTAAGTTTAAAGTTGTTGGCTTAATATTCAGGTCTTTGATCCATTTTGATTTTATTTTTGTGCAGGGTGAAAGATAAGGATCCAGTTCAGTTGTCTACATATGGCTGTCCAGTTTGTCCAACACCATTCACCATTTGTTGAACAGGCTATCTTTCTTCCACACTATGCTTTTGCCCCCTTATCAAATATCAAATAGTTAAGGATATGGGGTTTTGTCTCAGGATCTTCTATTCTGTTCCACTGATCTTTGAATCTATTTTGATACCAATACCATGCTGTTTTTACTACTACAACTCTGCAGTATAATTTCAGGTCAGGGATTGAGATACCCACTAATTCTTCCTTTCTATAGAGTAATGTTTTGGCTAGTCTGGATCTCCTGTTATTCCATATGAACTGGAGATTTGCCTTTTCTGTATCTGTGAAGAATGCCATAGGTATCTTGATGGGGATTGCATTGAATCTGTATAGGGCTTTGGGTAGAATGGTCATCTTTATTATATTGATTCTGCCTAACCATGAGCATGGAATGTTTTTCCATCTACTCAGGTCTTCTGTAATTTCTTTTTTTAGTGTTTGATAGTTTTCTTTGTAGAGGTTCTTAACATCCTTTATAAGGTTAATGCCCAAGAATTTCATTTTTTTGGAAGTGATGGTGAAAGGGAGAGATTTCCTGATTTCTTCTTCTGCAGATTTGTTGCTGGAGTAAAGAAATGCTTGTGATTTGCTGGAGTTGATCTTATAGCCAACTATATTGCTGAAAAGACCTATAAGCTCTAGGAGTTTTCTGACCGATGTTAGTGGGTCCTCTAGGTATAGAATCATGACAGACCCAAGTTTTAATCCAGGTTTTGCCACTGAAAAACAGGTTCTCTCTAAGTTTAAACACTTTATTCGGTCTTTGTGAGTTTCCTGTTCTGTAGATAGGGACAATAATGCACATTTTCTTCAGGCTCTTAGAAAAAGTAAATGAAAATAGCACATGTAAAATGTGCTATTTCCCCAAAATGCTTAATTGTGTTCTTTGTCCACTAGCAGTTTCTTAGTTTTGTCTAAATGAATGATTGTAGTGATCAGAGCTGATTCATATTGATTTTGATAGCTTTCTAAAAGAAGGAAAGACTGAAAGTGAACAAAAAAAAGAAGAAAAATCTTGCACAGCAACATCATAATGATACTAGTGGTCAAATAGTGGTAATTGAATAAAAACTATTCACTTTTGGAACAAAGCCTTCAGAGGATTTTCCTTTATAGCCTGTCAGTAGTGTCAGGGACCCACTGAAGTCATCTCATGATGCACGCAGTTGGGCTATTTAAAGACTGCTGTTTCATTTCCAAACTTCACTCCCTTCTGACGTCTCCAGAGCAGTTCATTTGGCACCCTTGGCTATGCTTCAGCAGATAATTTGTATGCTACATAAGCATTTAGAAAAACCCAGAGTCAAACCAGGGGTAAGAGTCATCAGTAACATTTATAGCCACTGAACTCTTCACAGTGTGCCACAAAGTAGGCCAGAGAGGGGGCATCTTTCAAGATAAAAAGAATATTCTTCCAGTGCAATTTCTTCTTTCACACTGATAAGGCAATAATTCCTACAGCTAAATTCGGGTTTAACCTCATTTGTCAAATAATCATATTCAGTCAATAAATTTTCTTTCTCGATGATAACCTCTCTTTTTTGTATTTTTAAAGTTGGAAATTTAGCATCTAAATTATGTTTTGGTGTAGATAAATTTTTCAAAATGCAAGCACAGTGTTTCAATTGTCAAAATGCAGTACATGGAAAATTTAGATGTAAGTATTGGAGGTACAAAGAGTGTAATAAAACCACCTAGTTTAATAGATAAAAGAGAAGTGGGGAATATTTTTCTTTGCAGGGTTGGAATATGTACTCCGTTCATGGAAACCAGCTGTCACACCACTTCTCAGCACTCAGGGAAATAGAAACTTACTTCTCTGCTATGAATGCATGAGGGTGTGCTCCCGGTCGGGACTGGAGTGGCTATGAATCTGCAAGTGGTTTTATGGATTTGTCAGGAGGGGTCAAAGGGAACATCTTTCTTTGCACTTCTTTTCTCCAAATTGGGCATTCGACAGTTCTGTGGTTGAGGTATGTATGTGGCACCACTTCCCTATAAGGCGAATACCTTCACTGCTGGCAAGCCGTCAGTCTCTGCAGCTCAGCCAAGCACCTTTGACCCAACCATGCAGCTGAGAGCACAGATGGCAGTTGATAGCTTCCATTTATCCTAGGTCAGCTTCGGAGGCATCAGAAAATAAATGAAGATTTGGGTAGTAACTTCAGAAATAGAAATGAGAATGTCCAATAATCTCCTTCAGTCTGCTCAGGCAGAGAATCATTTTGTAATCTGGTAAGATATGGAAAATGAAATCCATGATAATGGCTGCTCAGGATAAACAAATGGTTGATCTGATACATTACCTGAAGACTCAGAAGAGGAAATCATTGCTGTGTAACAATCCATCAGTCAGTTGCTTCAGATGTAGGTGAGCCCCATTTCAGCAGACAGATACTGTCACCTTCAAATCCTCAGGGCCCAGCCCTGTACTTAGTAGTTAGTGCTCACGCAGTAAATGTTTGGGCAATTAGTCTGTGAAGCCCATGACTGCATTTAAGAGCTATCTGTGTATGTGTTCAGACATAATTATTTTCTAGTTCACATACCTAATGGATGAAATGTATTTTCTATAAGGAAGAGGCTGAAGAGGAAGAAACCAATAGTTTTTTTCACTTCCTACAATCTGCTACATATCTGCTCTGTCCTTTACATATAATCTTTCATTTTGTCTTATATAGACCATGTCAAGGGAAAATATTAATTCCTTTTTGTAGATGAAGAGATTTGAGATTCAGAATGCATAAAACTTGTCAAAATTTGTACAGTCAGGAAATGGTCAAGCCAAGATTCAAAGATAGGCATATATTTTTTTTAAGAGAGAGGGACAGTGAGAGAGAGAGAAAGACAAAAGCAATTTTTATTTAATTTTTCATGTGGTCTTTGTTGTTCCATGACTTCATTGTGTATGTAGTGCTGGGGTTTGAACTTGCATACTCGCTCATGCCAGGCAAGCATGAGTGAGGACCCGAGTTCAAAACACAGCACCATGTACACAACCGGGTGTCAGAGAACCAGAACCAGATGAAAGATAAAATAAAAACTGGAAGCCATGCAGGACACACCCACTGAGGAGCCCTGCTGGAGCCAACCCCAGCTGTCCTCTACACATGGATGCAGGTCTCAGCTCTGGCCTGCAGCCACACAGGATGTACCTAAGGAGCTCCGCTGGAGCTTACTCCAGCAGCCTCTGCATGCAGACAGAGGGATCAACTCCAGGACTACAACTGCACAGGGCACCCCCACCTAGGAGGCCCACTGAAGCCAAACCCAGCAGCCCCTGTCCCAGTGGAACCAGTCCTTGGGACCAGGGCTTTAAGCCATGGTAACCCCCACTCCCAAACTGCCCAGCTACTGTACATATAGCCACCCAGATGAAGCCCATTCCTGCCATATCCAGATATATTGGGCCCATACCTACTGCCAAAGATCCCAGGTCCTGTTGCTGTGTGCAGGGGCCCCATTCAGGCCCAACATGAGATACCAGAACCCACCAAAACACCCCTGCTGCTGTGCATATACAAATCAGCAGGCTTCAATGCACCCTGAACAGATTTCAAACAAATGCTCTAGGGCCTAAATCCATAAAGTACAGCCAAATGAGGTTCCAGGCTGAAACAGCTTTCTGGAAGAAAGTGGTCATCAGAGGGGTGGTGTCTGACCCAATCCTTTGACCTGCAAAGAAGAAGTACCTCCAAACCTGCCTACCTTCACCAAAGGGAAATTCTATTAGAATATCCAGAAGAAAATTATCAAAATGAGGAATCAAAATAGAAAAGTTTCATCTCAAGTCCACAACTCCCCAGCCAAGGAACAGACAGACAGGGAGCAGGACAAAAACCTAGAAATAATTATCAATGATCTGATTACTAAAAGGAACCATGAACTAAAAGAAGAGTCATGAAGGGACTAAGTGAGAAAACTCAGGAGATGGAAACTGTATTATCAAAGAAATGGACATACTGAGAAAAGAAGTAACGGAGCTAAAATCTTCTGTCAATCATATCAGAACAACGATGGAAGAATTTAATAATAGACTAACCTCTATAGAAAACAGAACCTCAGCTCTGGAAGAAAGAACTTCCAACAATGAAGATGGGCTGAGTAAGCTTGAGTGCACAGATACTGAAAAAGAAAAAAAAATCCACAGAGCATGAGCACAATTTTCAAAATATCTGGAATGAAATCAGAAGAAACAATACAAGAGTAATTGGGATACAGGAAGATGCAGGTAAAAAAACACTCTCAATGAAATAGTTAAAAATATTTTTTCCCATATCAAAACAGAGTCTGAAATGCTCTCAGGAAGCATACAGGATACCCAGTAGGCCTAATCAAATAAGAAGTACAATGAGACACATCATATTCAAAATGTATAACAGGTATATCAAAGAAAGAATATTATATGTGGCAAGAGAGACACACCAAATCACATTCAGAGGATCACATCTGATTTTTCAAACTCTAGAAGCAAGAAAATCATGGAAGGAGATTTTTCAATCTCTTAATGACCACAACATGCAGCCAACAATACTATACCCAGCAAAACTCAGCTTCAAATTTGATGGGGAAATAAGAACATTCCATGATAAGATAGAACCTGCAGCTTTCGTGAACAGAAAAACCAACATTACAAAGAATCCTCAAAGATAAACTCTAGATAGAAGAACAAGCAAACATTCCTCAAAACCCAGAGAGGAAATTCAATTAAAGTGCATGCTATCAAAAGACAATTAAGAAAGCACAGAACTCACTAATAAATCACAGTGACTATGAACCATAACCACATAACTATTTTAACACTGAATGTGAATGGTCTCAAAGCACCAATCAAAAGACGCAGAGTAGCAGGTTGGATCAAAAAATAAAATCCAACAATATGCTGCTCACAGGAGACCCACCTTAAAGCCAATGACGTCCACAGATTGAGGGTGAAAGGATGGAAAAAAATCTACCAGGTATACGGCCCAAGAAAGTAAGCCGGAGTTTTAATTCTTATGTCCACCAAAGTAGATTTCAAACATAAATTAATCAGAAGAGATAAAGAAGGTTACTACATCCTAGTAAAGGGAACAATGCAACAGGAACCATAGTAAATATATACTCTCCAAACACGAATGATCCCAAATATGTGGAAAGATTACTCCATGACATGAAACTACTTGTAGACCTCAATAGGATAATATGGGGAGACTTTACTCCTCTTTTGAAAATTGACAGATTGTCAAAGTGAAAAAACAATAAAGAGATCACCAGTCTAAACAACTCCACAAATTAAATGAACTCAACAGACATCTATAGAATATTCCACCCCAAATTGACTGAATATACCTTCTTTTCAGCAGCACACGCATCCTTCTCCAAAATAGATCATATTCTAGTTTGCAAAGGAAATCTCAGCAAATATAAAAAAGTAAATATTGTTCTGTGTATCCTATCAGACCATGATGCTACCTAGTAATTAAAAGCAAAAACCATGGTAGAAAACACACATATACATGGAGATTGAACAATACCCTACTGAATGAAGAATGGATCCAAGAAGACATGAGAGCAGGAATCAAGAAATTCTTGGAAGAGAATGAGAATGAAGACACAACATGCAGAAACTTTTGGGACAGTATGAAAGCATTCTTAAGGGGAAAATTTATGGCACTGAGTGCCTACATTAAAAAGCAGGAAAGATCTCAAATAAATAAGCTTATGCTCCATCTCAATGTCCTATAAAAGGAAGAAAAATCTAAGCCCAAAGCCAACAGAAGACAGAAAATAATCAAGATCAGAGCTGAAATCAATTAAATTGAGAACAACAACAAAAACCAATAAAAATAATTGATGAAACAAAGAGCTAATTCTTTGAAAAAGTAAATAAAATTGATAGACCCGTAGCTAATCTCACTAAGAGGAGAGAATCAAAGCAAATCAACAAAATCTTCATTAGAAAGGTAATGATCACCACTGACCCTATGGAAATCAAAAGGATGATCAGAACATATTTTGAAAAAAATATACTCCTCAAAAGTAGGTAACTGGGAAGACATGGACAAATTTCTAGACACATACAACATCCCTAAATTGACATAGGATGATATTGAGATACTAAACAGCCCAATAACAGGCATTTAAATCCATGTAGCAATTAAAAGCCTTCCAAAGAAGAAAAACCCAGGACCTGATGGATTCCCTGCTGAATTTTACCACACCTATAACAAGAAGCTAAAATGTCTCCTTTTTAAGCCATTCCAAGACATTGAAGAGGAGGGACCTCTCCCAAGTACAGATTTATGAGGCAACCGTAAATCTGATACCAAGACCCAACAAAGACAAATCAAAAACAAAAACAAAAACAAACTACAGACCAATATTCCTGATGAACACTGATGCAATAATGCTTTAAAAAGTTCTAGTAAGGGGCTGGAGCAGTGTCTTAGCAGTTACGGCACATGCTTGGCATGCACAAGTATGTGAGTTCAAACCCCAGCACCACGTATACAATGAAATCTCAGAGCAAAGAAAGCCACATGAAAAACTAAATAAAATTTGATTCTCTCTTTCTCTCTCTCTGTCTCTCATTCTTTCACTGTCCCTCTCTCTTTAAAAAAAAGAAAGAAAAAAGTTCTAGCAAACTGCATTAAAAAAAACATCAAGAAGGAAATTCATCACAATCAAGTAGGCTTTATTCCAGGGATGCAAAGCTGATTCAACATATAAAAATCAATAAACAGAATTAAGGACAAAAAATATGATCATCTCAATTGATGCAGAGAAGGCCTTCAATAAAATCTGGCACCCATTTATGTTCAAAATTGTAGAGAAGTTAGGGATCAGAGGAACTTAACATTGAAAGGCCATATATGCCAAACCCTCAGCTAGTATAATAATACTAAAGGGAGAAAAGCTGAAAGCATTTCCACTAAACTTGGGAACAAGAAAAGACTGCCCTTTCTCACCACTTTTAGTCAACATAGTCCTTGAAACCCCAGCTGGAACCATCAGGAAAGAGAAGGAAATCAAAGGTATAAGAATAGCAAGAGAGGAAGTTAAAGCATCCCTTTTATGCTGATGACATGATTCTATATCTGGAAGATCCAAAAAATTCCACCAGAAAACTGTGTAGGCTTATAAATGGATTTAACAAAGTGGCAGGCTACAAGAACAATATCCATATATCAATAGCTTTCCTATATGCCAACAATAATAGGGCAGGAGAAGAAATCAGGAAATGAATCCCATTCACAATATCATCAAAAAGAATAAAATAATTGGGAATTAATCTAACGAGGGAAGTAAAGAACCTCTATAATAAAAATTATCGAACACTGAAGACAGAAATTGAAGAAGACTTGAGAAGATGGAAAGACATTCCATGCTCTTGGTTAGGCAGAATTAATATCATTAAAATGGCCATTCTTCCAAAAGTGCTGTATAGATTCAATGCAATTCCCATCAAAATATCAATGTGATTCTTTAAAGATATAGAAAAAGCAATTCTAAAATTCATTTGGAACAACAAGAAACCAGAATATCCAAAACATTACTAAGCAAGAAAAACAAGAACAGATGGATTCGCAATACCAGATCTAAAACTATACTATAGAACTGTGGTAACAAAAACAGCATGGTACTGGTATCAAAATAGGAATGAAGACCAATGGAATAGAAGACTCTGATACAAACCTATAAATATTTAAACATCTGATCTTTGACAAAGGAGGTCAAAATATTACATGGAGGAATTATAGCCTGTTCAACAAATGGTGCTGGACAAACTGGATAGGTGTTTGCAGGAAGTTGAAATTAGATCCTTATCTCTCACCTTGCACAAAATCAAATAAAAATGGATCTAGGAACTAGGAATTAAACCAGCTACCATACACCTGCTAGAGCAAAAATTAGGACCAACACTCCAGCATTTGGGAGTAGGCAAAGACTTTCTCAATAAGATTCCTAAAGTGAAAGAATTAAAGTAAAAAATCAATGAGTGAAATACCATTAAGCTAAAAAGCTTTTGCACAGCTAAGGAATTGGTCAAAATTGTTAAGAGAACTCCTACAGAATGGGAGAAAATCATGGCCTGTGATTCTTCTAACAGGGGACTAATATCCTAAATTTACGAAGTATTCAAAAAACTTAATATCAAAAGCATAAAAATCTGATCAATAAATGGGCCAAAGAGCTAAATAGAACCCTTTCAACAGAGGAAATTGAACAAGTAATGAATACATGAGAAAGTGTTCTAAATAACTAGTAATCTGAGAAATGCAAATCAAAACTATATTTAGGTTTCACTTCACTCCAGTCAGATTGGCAAAAATGAAGAATGTAAATAATAACAGATGCTGGAAGGGCTGTGGGGCGATAGGAACAATAGCACACTATTGGTGGAACTGCAGACCGATACAGCCACTCTGGAAAGATGTGTGGAGCATCCTCAAAAAATTAGTGATGAACCCACCATATGATCCAACTCTCCCTCTTCTGGGTATTTTTCCAGAGCAGTTAGAATCAGCACATTACAGTGACACAGCAAAATCTATGTTCATAGCAGCTTAATTTACAATAGCTAAATTATGGAATAAACCTAGATGCCCCTCATTGGCTGAATAGATCCAAAAAACTGTGGTATATATACCATGGAGTTCTACTCAGCTATTAGAAACAACAATATTACAGCCTTTGAAGGTAAATGGATGGCAATAGAAGAAATCATGCTAAGTGAAGTTAGCCAAACCCAGAGCATCAACGTTCAAATGTTTTCACTCTTTTGTGGAAACTACAGCAAAATCCAGGGTTGTGTGAAAGGTAGTCAAACTCATGTATTAGACCCACCAAAGGCACAATAACACATAATCTAGGGAAGCCATAGTTAGGTTGAGGGGGAGGGGAGGGAGAGTCATCGGATGGGAGAGGGAGGGAAGGCAGGGAGGTGTCTAGAGAGACAACCAACAATGCATACTCTTTACACTCTGTACACAATCATTTAATTCACTAAAATTCACAATCTTATACATATGTGTGTATATATACACACACATATATACATAATATATGTATATAAATATTCAATTATATTTGTTAGGGGAATAATATAGGAGAATCAAGAGACTGGAGTGTGGGCAGTGTGGGGGTAACTATGGTTTATAATCAAATGCATATCACATTGTTACTTTATACGCATTTACTATTGTAAAGCTACTCAATAAAAAAACAAATTGGTGTATTTAACAAAAAAAAAACCCCAAAATAAAAATTTATTCTTTCTCACTATCTCTCTTTAAAATATGTACACACACACACACACACACACACACACACACATATATACTAACATGAAATATGCAGAAGCTAAGGAAAATAATCCTATAAAGCTTTACTGAACAGGAAATTCTTAAACAATGAATACAGAGATACGTTTTGCTCTAATATGGGAATTTTCAGCATTGTAAAGTTTTCATCTCTTCCTAATAATATGCACATTTAGTACAATTCTAACTCAGTGTGTACAGTATCTTAATTTTAAAGTTAAACATTAATTGTAGAATTCATATGGAAAAATAAATTCAAGAAAGTAGGCAACATATATCCTTTAAAAAACACTATGGGGGCTGGAGCAGTGGCTTGGTGATTACCACGCTTGCCTGGCATACTGGAGGATGTGAATTTGAACCTCAGCACTGCGTACACTGCAAAGTGCTGGAGAAATGAAAGCCAAATGAAAAACTAAATAAAATTGATTCTCTCTTTCTCTCACTGTCCCTCTGTTTTTTAAAAAGATAAGAACATTAAGGTTTACTTTCATTATGAGATATTAAAATATGTTCTAAATTACATTATTTAGAATAGTATGGCATTTGCATTAGAATTTGCAGCACATCTTTGGAAATAAAGAAATAAATAATAAATAGATTATTCCAGTAATTAATTTAAAATGCAAAAATAAGTTACTAAGTTACATAGTTATTTATTAGACAAGTTTATGTAGTTTATAGAGCTAAATATAAAGTACTGACCTTGGAGTACAAAGGCAGAAAACAAAATATGGATAAATTTAAGTAGAAATATCATAAATAAAGTTTAAGAACAAATCCCAAACTTTAAAAAAGTTTCAACATACTGAAGAAATATTGTTAATAACTTCTGCTTATAAAGTTTTCATTTTAAATAAAATGAATGAACACAAGAACATGAAAAAACATAAAGAGGCAAATCATAAGAACCATACAATCAATAATCTTGTACATTATTTTAAAATTTCTCTAATAGCCGAAAGTATGCTCACTAACATAAAACATCACTTCCTGCCAATCAAATTCATATGTCAGAGGATCCTTCTTGCATTTGTAGGTTTATTCTAGAATTTTCCTTCCCTCAACCTTTTGCCCTAGGTGGGTTGGACAGAGTTTTCTCTCCCCAGCATTTGTTGTACACCATTTTCTCACCCTAACTAGGTACTGTGAATCTCCAGACACCGGATACTTCCTTACAGGTGTTTGGATAGCAGGGTGATATGGTTTGGTTCCCTTTTGTGATAGCTCCTCTTAGAGGATTACCTACCTGCCCATCACCTTTATTCCCCAAAGACTCACTGAGTATTATGGAAACAATTTTTCATGGATCCCCACCTCTCTGTAGGAGTAAGGTGTGACTTCAATAAAGAACTGGTGGGAGAGATCATTGCTGGCCTTAGGTTCCATGTGACATTCACAATCTGGAAGAGTTGCTCCCTCCAGAGACGAAGTCTTCCTCAGAATTTAGGCTCAATTTACGAGGGATTTTCTCTCTGGCTTCTTGCAAATAAACTGAACCCCAAAGACTCCAGAAACTCTACTGCTGTCAGATTTGCCCTCGGAGTTCTTGCAAATAAACTGAACCCCAAAGACTCCAGAAACTCTACTGCTGTCAGATTTGCCCTCGGAGTTGAGTTTAGACAACTTTTTTTTTTTAATCATATACCTTTAAAGTAGTTTATTTTTTTCCCCATATAATTCTAAAATTTCTCTAAGCTTCCATTCAGAACTGGCATTATTTCTATAATTATGAATCATCATTTTTTTTAAGAGAGAGGGACAGTGAGTAAGAGAGAGAGAGAGAGAGAAAGAAAGGAACAATTTTTATTTAGCTTTTCATGTGGTTCTCATTACTCTGTGATATTGTTGTGTCTGTGGTGCTGGTGTTTGAACTGTCGTACTCCTGCATGCCGGGCAAGCACTGTAACTGCTGAGCCACCGCTCCAGCCCCATGAATCACCATTTTTAAGGCTAAATATATGTCTGGAAAAACACAAATTTTATTTTGTGAGTTCATTGCCCAGAGATGTTGAATCCTTTGCAAGACTTTTTTTCTAGCTAAAGATCAAAGTCTAGAAAGTCTACATTTTATCTCATTCAAAGAGGTAAAAACAACATTTTCAGATACTTTAAATTGATTGAATAAAAGTTAGAATTAAGCTCTTAGTTCATTTTTAAATGCCTCTGGTTTTTTCGTCATCTTAATTTTTTGCATTTAAATTATAGCTAAGACCGTTTAATACAAACTCACAGTGTGACCCTAGCATCTAATAAATTACTTTGAGTTTCTAATAAAATAAAATAGAATATTTTCCATATTCACCACCATTATGCCACCTTCAAAACTTGTGAAGGATATCTGAGGAAATGTTTCTAATTTTCAGTGTCTTCTAAAAGTTAGTTTGGACAGGGAAAGGAGCTAGAGCCATAAATAGTTTAAAGGTGTTTACGGGCAACTACTAATTTGTCCTAAGTTTCCACTTTATGTATTGAAATTCTGTTATTATGACAAAGTTCTTGACATATACTGTAGTACTTATGCTTTTAAAAACTTCTTATGTGAGCTGGTATTTCTTTACTCAATGCAATTATATTAACTTCTCTAAGAGTAAAAATTATGGACATTTTTTTGTTTTGTTTTTTAAACATTCCTTCTTTGACTATCTGTGCATTTGATGTATAGAATTCATTAGGTTAAACAACATATTTTTAACACTTATTATTCAATAATAAAAATAAACTGCGAGTTAAGGGAAAAATAACATTAGTGTATTACGCTTTCTCCATAATATTGGGTAAGATCAACTATTAGTCAACAGTGACAAATAAATGACAAAGATGACTTAGGTAAGTTAGTAGCCATACTAAGAAGCAAAAGCAATGATTTGTCATATATCAGGTGCTCAAAAATTGTTGTTTAAATGAGTATTCTTTGTTAAATTAATTATTCAACAAGTACCTACTTCATGTCCCTTATTCTTATAACAGACCTAAAACAAGGCATCACGAGCATCACTTTTTTTACATTTTTTATTGAATTCAGTTGTTGTACAATCATAAATGCATATAAATTAGCAATATGATATGCATTTGATCCTAAACCAGTATCATCCCCACTTCACTCACACCCCAGACTCTTAATTCTTCTATATTTCTCCCTTATAACAGATATAAATGACCTTATATGTAAGATTATGAATTTTTCCAGAATTAAAGGACTGTGTAAGTGTTATTTGGCTTTTGGGGGAGGAAGTAAAGAGTATGTTGATTGTCTCCCTAGATCTCTCCATATCCTCCCTTCTTCTCCTCTCCCTTTGTCTCTCCTCTCCCACCCCCGACATATCTATGGTTACCCTAGATTACATATTGCTATGCCTTTGGTGGCTCTAATACATGAGTCTGATTACCTTTCACTCAAGCCTGGGTTTTTCTCTAGCTTCCACAAATGGAGGAAAACATTTGACCCTTGACCCTCTGGGTTTGGCTAATTTTGCTCAGCATGATTTCTTCCATTGCCATCCATTTAACTTTGAAGGCCATAATATTGTTGTTTCTAACAGCTGAGTGGAACTCCATAGTGTGTGTGTGTGTGTGTGTGTGTGTGTGTGTGTGCCCACAGCTTTTGGATCCATTCATCCAATGAGGGACGTCTGGGTTGATTCCATAATTTAGCTATCGTAAATTGAGCTGCTATAAACCTAGATTTTGCTGTGTCACTGTAATGTGATGATTCTACCAATATCACTTTTTTTTTTTTAAAGAGAGAGGGACAGTGAGAGAGAAAGAAAGAATTAATATTATCTAGTTTTTCATGTGGCGTTCGTTGTTCCAACACTTCATTGTGTATGTGATGCTGGAGTTCAAATGCACGTTTTTGCACACACCGGGCAAGCACTGTAACTGCTGAGCCACCGCTCCAGCCCCCCAATATCACTTTTGAGGAGGAGAAAGCTGAACTTTGTGGAGGGTGATAGGATTTATGTGTGGCAAAGTGTTTAATATCTGTATTTGCCTAACTCTAAGATCTATTCTTCCCCTGCCCACTATACTACTTCTTGCAGCAAGATGTTTTCATTATATTAACTTCAAAAAGATCAACCATTGTAGGAATGTCTGTTCACTCAGTCAATCTTGCAAGAAATATTTACTGTGCCACACACTATGCTAAGCACTGGAGTTTTGGTGCTACGAAAAATGGGGCAATGTCTTATGAAATATAAAGTCCATTTAGATAGATGGCAACAAATACCACAAAATCAGATGAAAAACTGAAACTCTAAGTGTTGTCAGAAAGAGGACACATGTGGTGCTCCAGCTCATAACAGACTTGATCTAGCCAGGGTGTTCAGGATCCTAAAATTTGAAAACTAAGTTGAAACTTTTCATTTTGAAAATTAAAAAAAAAATTCCTGATCCAAAGGATATAGAACAACAGGGAAAACTGTAGATAAAGGGGGCTACTTATGGCCAGAAAGGCTTGAGCTGAGATAGAAATAGGGGATGAGTTTTCAAAACTGGGCTAAGGAAGGAGGTAGGCACAAAGCCAGTAAAGCTTATAAAAGTCATTTTTGGAATATTTTTTCTTTATTCTGAGATCAATGGAAAGCCAGAGAAGAGCTTTACTTGGGGAATAAGTAAGGTTGAAGGAGCAGAGGGAAAGAACTTGCAGATGATGTGTGACAGAATGTGCAGATGGGTCAGAAGAGGCCAAGGTGGATTCTGGTAGGCAGATAGACTCCTTTTGGCATTTGGTAGGCTAGTCAAGAGACTGAAGTAGTGGACTAAGAGCTGATGATGAATATCCAGAAAAGAGAGTAGATTTCAGAGTTTATCTAAGAGAAAAATTAGCATAACTTTGTGAAGGACAGGTGCACCAGGGAGTTTTTTGAAGATAGGTTTCAAGAATGGATTTGAATTCCTGGTTTACATAACTTAGTAGTTATTAGTCCCATTCACCATGACAGGAAGCAACCAAGATTTGGAGGGGAAGATCACAAATTCAATTCCTGACATATTGAATTTGCCGTGCAACTGAGACTGTTTGGACTGAGTCTTATTATGTTTGAAACTTAGACCTGTGAAACCAATTCCTAAATATGTGCATCTGTAATTTAGAGAAAGATCTTAGCTACACAGATACCTGTGTTGTCCAAGTTTAGGTGATGACTGAAGTGAGGATCAGTGAGAATACCTGGAAAAAGATACAGACCAAGAAGAAGAGGTAGACAGTGAGTGAGCATGGAGCAGCAACCCACAACAGCTAGGCAGAGGAAAGTGCACTTCTTAAAGTAGGAGAGAAATATACATAGATAAAAAGAAAAGTAGCACTCTAAGGAAGGAGTGGCTCAATAATGTTGAATTTTTTTATAAGGTCACTCGAAATGCTCTAAGCCAAGTCAGACAGGGAAGGGAAAATGATTTCTGGCTGCCAACCCTCCTGCACCAAAGACTTGAGGGAAGATACACATTCCTATTTTCTTATTGCTTAAAAAGTTTAGAAACATAGATAACAGACCCATATGTTTGTAGGTAAATATAAAGAAAACTATATTGTTATATGTAAATATATAGATTTAAAACTGAGCCGGTTTCCAAGTAATCATTACTTAAGGAGACCTTAATAAGAGGTATTACAACTATTTCCTCCATCTCATCCCCAATTTTGTCACTACGGAAGTGTCCCATGGAGATAGGGCTTACATTGGTTCTATAATTTTTAGCATATTTATCCATGGAACATTAGAGCTATTTAAATAAATTATTATTGATTAGATTTGCAAAACTGATGGGAAACTTGCTTCTCAAACCTATAGTCATTTCTGAATGAAAACTTTCAGGTAAAGAAAGTGTATATAAGCCTTTTTAAAATTTGCTTCAGCTGCAAAGTTATCTTATATCCTCAAAGTAATTTAAAATCCTGTCCAAACTTGGTTTTAACAAAATAGTTACCTTTGTTTCATTGAAATTGTCATAAATGTCATTTGAAAAAACAATTTAAGTATATGTGCATAATTAGAATGAAAATGGTTTTATCAATAAAATGATTTGGCCCTGAGAATCTATAGAAAAACGGTCTAGAAAGAGAAAAAAATCTAGGAAGTGGGATACCAGATCAGACACTGTTGCGCTAGTCCAGATACAAGCTATTCACATTTCTAAGAACTAGAACTGAAGATGGGAATGTTAAAAAAAAATGAGTTTCAAGGAATATGTAAATGAAGTGACATGCTGCCACAACTGAGCAGAAGTGGAAACACAGAACTGAGAATCAGCACATACCTGCAGTCTGTGGGAGAGGAAACTCAAAGATCTGCAATAGCTGCCCCCTAAAACATTTCAAAATTGTAGACCTGGAATCTATAAAGACTTCTGACTTCAGATGCAAGGCTTTTTCTAATATAAAACCATAATATACCCACCAGGTAAAAAGTCTCAAATACCTAGAAAAGAGTAGAAAGAAGGTGACTGGGGACAGGAGGATGGGGCAAACAGGAAGACAGAGATCAAAGGGCACAAAGTTTTGGTTATGCAGGAGAAGTCTAAAGAGGACTATGCAATACAATATAGCATTAAAAACTGGAAGTTTGCTGAGAGTGGATCTGGATTCTTTTGACACACACATCCACACTGAGTAACTATTTGAGAAGTTGGATGTGTTCATTTGCTCCCCAAGTCTGATGGCAGAAGAGAGTGTGGAGGAGGGGTCTGTTGAGGTGTGTTCCCTGGGTGGCGGTGCCAGGAGGAGCCTCTCCCACAACTGAGCCAGTGTCCACCACGGGCCCTGGTCTCCCTTGGCAGCTCGTGGTCGCACAGTGAGCCATGTGCTGAAATGAGTGAGATAGTGACTGCAGATCAAATCATGCCGATGCCCACAAAACTCTTTTCAAAGCATTTCAGGGATGAGGAGGTAAGGAAAAAAATTGATCGTTTACATTTTTTTAAAAACATAGGGGAAAAAGCTGTCAAGAAGCATGGACATCTTGCAAAGAAATAGAGAATGAGGCCATTAAAGACATTGTTTGTACACCCCCACAGAAATCAGGCCTCGTTTCAGCCAGGATCACAGAAAACTTGGATACATTTATATTTTCTTTTCAGAAGTGTAAAAAATACTTAAAAGCGCATATATAGACTGAACATAGATTTATTGCCAATGACTTTTGTAAGGCGGGCGGATTGAGGCTGCTAATGTAAGTTTATGGGTACAGCTGGTCCATTTAACGGCAGGTTTATGGGCACTCCTCGAGAGCTGCCCGTGTCTGTGGAAGGCATGGTATCAAACAAACTCTGTTGGACATATGGGCCCATCTATGGGCAGCGTACTATAAACCGACCCGTAACTACTGCAGCTGTGATCATAAACCTTGTTAGAAAACACTAGAAATATCTGACGTACAAATGTTTGCTATGTTTCCAAATGGGAAGGTGGAACATGCGAAAGTGAGGGCCAAAGCCTTGGCTTGGGGGACGCATCCAGACTCAGGTTAAGCCAGCAAAGCTGCTTCGCCCCCACTCTGCCTTGCTTTCATAGATCTCAACTGAAGAATCAACGGGAATTCATTTTCTGCTTTTAAAATTCTAATGTTGGAGGCCACTGGTATTCCACCGAACACCACGGATCCCTCAAGAAGTCAGCAGGGCGTTGGTACCTACCTACAATGTTCATTACACAGGCATACCTTGAAAGATCTGCCGCCCCTGCAATGAACACACTTTCAGAGCTGAGACTCCCCATCTCTTAAGAGGGCCTTTTGCCTTTCCTCTGACATTTTGAAGTATTTACTTTTAAAACCATTTTATGGAAAGGACCACCAGCAGACTAGTTAAATGCATTGTAAAAATCTATTATGGAAATACTATGACAGGATATCTTTTATTTATCTATTTATTTATTTTTTACTAAACATTGGCACATGGATGCAAGACTCTATCCTGAGTCCTGTCCCCGGACTATAAAAGGTAACAAGAAAGCAAGGACTACGTTTAATTTCCAGTAAATACGGCTGCCATCTAGAGCTCACTACTTGAAGCGAAGAGCTCTCTCTTATCTATTTTGTATTTTCATGCCGGTTAAAGTAAGCACTTGCAGAATAAGCATGTCACTTGGCAGCAGAATATGTACTGATTTCATATTAAGAGTGAGAACACGCATAGAAGTATTTTTACTTACTTTTGCAATACCACCAAAAAGTTGTTCCTTCCTTGGTTTGTATTGACCAGTCTTGGTTGGTGATGTTTACATGTTTCCTTCCTATTACCTATTGAAGAATATTTTTAAAATGTGCATCAAAACCACTCCAATTTTATAATAATTATTTGAGAAAAATAAACAATAGCAGGGTGAGTATGTATGTGAATATGAGTGTGCAATATGTTGTGTGTGTGTATCTATATGTTGTGAGTGTGTAATATGTTGTGTGTGTAATATGTTGTGAGTGTGTATCTATATGTTGTGTGTATCTTATAGGTTGTGAGTGTGTGTCTATATGTTGTGAGTGTGTGTCTATATGTTGTGAGTGTGTAATATGGTGTGAGTGTGTAATATGGTGTGAGTGTGTATCTATATGTTGTGAGTGTGTAATATGTTGTGAGTGTGTAATATGTTGTGTGTATCTATATGTTGTGAGTGTGTATCTATATGTTGTATGTAATATGTTGTGTGTATCTATATGTTGTGTGTGTATCTATATGTTGTGTGTGTATCTATATGTTGTGTGTATCTATATGTTGTGAGTGTGTAATATGGTGTGAGTGTGTAATATGGTGTGAGTGTGTAATATGTTGTGTCTGTATCTATATGTTGTGAGTGTGTATCTATATGTTGTGAGTGTGTAATATGTTGTGTGTATCTATACGTTGTGAGTGTGTATCTATATGTTGTGAGTGTGTAATATGTTGTGTGTATCTATATGTTGTGAGTGTGTAATGTGTTGTGAGTGTGTATCTATATGTTGAGTGTGTATCTATATGTAGTGAGTGTGTAATATGTTGTGTGTGTATCTATATGTTGTGAGTGTGTATCTATATGTTGTGAGTGTGTAATATGTTGTGTGTATCTATATGTTGTGTGTGTGTCTATATGTTGTGAGTGTGTAATATGTTGTGTGTGCATCTATATGTTGTGAGTGTGTATCTATATGTTGTGTGTGTATCTATATGTTGTGTGTGTATCTATATGTTGTGAGTGTGTAATATGTTGTGTGTGTATCTATATGTTGTGTGTGTATCTATATGTTGTGTGTGTATCTATATGTTGTATGTGTGTATCTATATGTTGTGTGTGTATCTATATGTTGTGTGTGTATCTATATGTTGTGAGTGTGTAATATGTTGTGTGTGTATCTATATGTTGTGAGTGTGTAATATGTTGTGTGTGTATCTATATGTTGTGTGTGTGTATCTATATGTTGTGAGTGTGTATCTATATGTTGTGAGTTTGTGTCTATATGTTGTGTGTGTATCTATATGTTGTGAGTGTGTATCTATATGTTGTGTGTGTGTGTGTGCGCTGGGTCTACGTGCATAGCTTCATTCTCAAACTGTCCTTGTCAATCCTTATTTTTTCTTATAAATTACTAAAACTATTAAATCAATTTAAGCACATTTTGAGCTGCACAGAGAACATTCTGTAATTAAGTAATAGCACTTTGATTATAGAAATCTATCACTGACTTCCTGTACTAGAGTTAGCAAGTGTGAATCATTCATTTTTAAAGGGGAAATATTTTTTGCACTAGATCCAAACATTTTCATTATTGGCCTACAGTTGGTTCTCTTGGACTTACAGATAACTATTAAAAGTCTTCTGGAGTTTTAATTATTACATTATTTAGTCAGTTCACAAAATATTTCCAAAGGATAATTTGATATCCTGGGCCTTTTTGTAAACAATGACATTTCCGGTTCTTGAGCAGAGCAGAGTGGGAGATGTTTGTGAGTGTGACTAAAATTACATTTTCTCAAGATGAATATTTTTTAAAATGTCTTAGTCTTCTTGAACCTAGGTAAATAGAAATCTTGGAGTGTATCATTATATATTATTTGGAACATTCTCAATGTGGAATGCCTAAATCAGTTCAAGATGACTTTCAATATATTTGAAAAAAATGTAGATAATTATCCACTTATGTGTTTAAAGGAATGCTTACTTAAAAATATTCAGGTACAACCAGTAATCATATTCAAAATTGTCTCTAAGAAAGTCAGCCATTTGAATAAAATTATAAAAAAATAAAAAAGTTACTGACATAAGTTTACTTCTTTCAAATACTTTAACGTACTTCATCTCATTATACTATTCACAATGATCCTTTAAAGTGGATAGTTCAGGTATTATTTTCCCATTTTACAAATGAAGACACCAAATGTCAAAACAGGTTAGTTTTCCATAAGTTTCACAGTTGGAGACACCGGAGGCTTGGATTCCATGGGAAGGCAGCATTAAGGTTTACTCATTACTTAATATATATGAGGGTTATCGAAATCCAATTCCACTCATACTTTTCACGTTACTGCTAATACATTGAAATGATCAACAGACCAAAACCAGACAGGTACTTTTATAAAATTTTGCCATTTGTAGCCTTGGCTTGGAAAGGCAGTTAGTTCACACTTTGGACAGCTGAAGGGAGGGGCTGAAGGGGCACATGGGTGTTTAGGTTTGGAATTTAAAATGAAAGGCACCGAAGCACAAAAGCAACAAACTGGACCCGAGCCTGCTTTGGTATCCAAATGCAACAGAGCAATTGTGGAAAACAACACTGCCATAGTTTTATTTTTCATTTCCATATCTTTTAAAATTTGTACACTGATGGCTCTTCATTTTAGGAACCTTGGGTAGAAAGAAGATGGAAAGAAAAACCACATCAGAAGAAACTATTTCATTCAGCTACCACATCTGCTCAAGTACAACTGGGCATTCCAGAAACCTTTTGTGCCTGTGCAGTCATGCCAGATATCCTGCCAGACCAGTCAACACACCACCTCCTAAAATGGTCTCTAAAATCTGAGAGCCCAATCTATTTTAATTCTAATCTTCAGATTGTTTGGGGATAATAGCACTATTTGTTTAGTATTTCTTTGTTTATAACTTAATTTTAGTTAAAATTTCAAAATATAATAATACGGGTTGCTTTTTCCATTTGATGACATCGTGAAAAAATGGTGTTAAATTGTCCCCTGTATGTTTTTCCTATTCCATGATAAGGGTGTTCAACTTAATTCTTAGAAGTAGGGATCCACAGAAAAGCTTATTTTATTTAGCCTGCTATTCTCAACACTTTATCCTTCTCTGACTTCTATTACGCAGATAAACTTTATTATTATTATTATTTATTATTATTATTGTTATTATTATTATTAATTACTTTTATTTTTTTCTCCCCACTCTAGTCTGGAAGCTTCATAGTCCTGTTTTTTGCTGTATAAGGAATCAAATTTAAAATGTAACATGCTTTTGGTTCTTAACAATTTTAAGATCTTAGACATTCTAACTTTTCTCCAAATCAATAAAGGAACATTAGAACAACTGTACGCAAATTTATCACCTACAAGTAATTATTCAGTATTTCACTTTTACCTTACTTTTATACTCACAAATAAGCCATTTAAAAACATA
Organism: Aplodontia rufa; assembly: GCA_004027875.1. Lineage (NCBI taxonomy): Eukaryota > Metazoa > Chordata > Mammalia > Rodentia > Aplodontiidae > Aplodontia > Aplodontia rufa. The sequence continues at coordinate 22,104 of PVKS010014655.1, forward strand.
GTCTCATTCTATTTAGAATAGTTCATCTGTTGACCAATTAATTTCATTTCACACCCTTGCTTCTTGCATGCTTGTATTCTTTCTTAAAATATATTTTAGAAGAATTTTATGCAGAGGTGATTCTCTAAATTATAAACCCCTCAAAGTTCATCTCAAAGCACCCCAAAGTGTTTCCCTGGAAGCCCCCCTCTTTTGAAAAAGTTTGCATAGCTGAATTATCTGCTTGCAGTTATTTTTTTGCTCAGTGCATTTTGTTATTCCTTTCTTCATAGTTCCTTTAAAGATGAGAATTTTTTCTTTCTTTTCTTTTCTTCTTTGCTTTCTTTAATTCTGATATGAATTTATTTATATGCAATGCTATTTTTATCATGCTTAGTATTTAAAATATTTCTTTGAGAAATCAACCCTTCATCCATTTAGGAAAATCATGAAGAATTAACTCTCAAAATATTGCCTTTTTCCTTCCAAATGGAACTTATAAATAGCTAGTATCATCTCTAGTCTATGCTCCATCTTTCTCTTCTTATCCACATTTTCCTATCATAATCTCTGCCTTTGCTGTCTTTGGGTGAAATTCTAATTTCTGTCTTTAAAAAAAATAAATGTATCTATCTTTCAGCTTATGAGTCTCTTGTTTGTTAGATTACTTTGTTCTTTGTTAAATCTGCTAATTGTTTTCCATGATGCTTTACTGTTCTTATACAATTTCAACTCTTATATTTTAAAAACACATATTTTGAACACTTTGTCAGATCGTTTTTATTATTTCATGTTATTGGAGCCTAAATCTGATTTTTATTATGTCTTCTGAATCTGGTTTCTGTGGGATTATACCCCTGGTTATTTTATAATTCCAAATTATAAAACTCAATTATAGCAACTACAGTATCAGTTCATGAGCTAATTGCTGTGGTCTTCAGTTTTCATTTTTTTCCTGGCATTTAGGAAAACATTTTTTTAGAATGTTTTTGCTATGTATTTAAAAGCAAGCTTTTGTTTTATCTTGGATTTCTAGGTGTTGGAGGTGGAAAGATTTATAGGCTATAGCTGTTATATTTTGCTATACAGGAATAAAAGAGGCATAAACTTGCTTCAGGTTGGACCTTAAGCTAAACTCATAAAACTAGAAAGAACTGAATCTTAGTTTCTTGAGTATTTTTCTGTCTGGTCATCTAACAATTACCCATAATGTAGGAATTTTCTTATAATTAAATGAAGACTGTTTTTCATAGTCATAATGATTTATTCTTGAAACAAGTAAGTTAATCTAGTTACTTTCAGGGGTGATTTGAAAATTTCTATTTGAATGTGAAATTTCCATTGCCATATGTTTGTTCATTATATTAATATGACTATTCCACTGGGTGTCATTTTACAATCCTGAATTAGGTCACCTTTCATATGATTACTAAACGCTTATCCAGATTCCAGGCTGTTTTGCTTCCTTTCTCTTGTAAACTGTAATTACTCTAAATCACTTGAATTGTTCTTTAGAAGAAAAAGAGTTTTAAGATTCAAAGTTCCGTATAATTTTATTTTTCCATGACTTATCAATCTTCTTTTTGTGGTATAAGACTGTGAAACTATAAGTCGACCCAGAAATTGAAAATTTAATTATTTCCTGCCTCTTTTATATAAAAATGTATATTTTATTTCAAGGGAAAAATGTTTTGAAGATTTTCTGTAGGAGAGTGACTAATTTACTATTCTCCTGGGTAGGAGTAATATTCATGTCAAGAAATTATGAAAATTTTATACATCTATGGTCTTTGCTGTGGTGGCCTTTACTCGATAGCAGACTAATGGTGAATTTATAAGAAACATATGGTCTGTGAATCAGTATAAAATCGCTTGTAGTATGAAAATCCATGTGGTAGGTATATGAATATGGAAGCACATATATGATAACTAATAACATAACTGCTAAAAGTGCACTGTTGATATATATTGCAAAAATCTTCATAAAATAAAAATTTATATAAATTAGATTTACACATTTATGTATAAATATTAATACAGAGGAAAAATATTCATTTTGTATATACTATCGCATCTAAGGATTTGAAATTCATTTGTACTTTAAATACAAAGGAAAAAAATTAAAATTTATGAAATTTATATTTTAAAGCACTTATTATATTAGTCACATCTTTGCTTTTAAAATTGTATAAAAATAGACTATTCTTATCAGTTCTGCTATACGATTTGGGAGATACTTGGATTTAAAAAGAAAAAAGATAGCAACAACAAAATAAGAAATCTATTTGCTGTAACATAAAAGTATCAATAGCCTGTTTTTGATTTTTAAAATAGGCAATTGAATGAGAAAATGCATTTTTTTTTAAGTCTCAACAGTGTCTTATATATGAGAAGTCAGTTTTCTGAGACTTAGATTTAATAAAGTTTTCTGGAACTGGAAGAGTACAAAGATTCAACCAGTAGAACGTGGGTGAAGTCATTTCCCCTTCATCCACGACTGGTGCATAGAAACCAACTTGAACCTCCACACTCTTTCTTCCCTAGTCCACTGGTTAGATGAAAATGAACAGCCAGGGATCTACGAAGTGAAAGAATTCAGAATCTTAACCACACAGAAAACTTTTACTTTCCAGGATGTCCATTTTGTATTTATATAAATAATAAGATACTGATATTTGGGAATTTGCTATATTAAGAAAATATGCAATAGAAATAATCTAAAACAGGGACTGGAGCGGTGCCTTGGCCTTTATGGCGCTTGCCTGGCATGCACAAGTACGTGGGTTCAAACCTGAGCACCCGCGTACACAACTAAGCATTGGAGCAACGAAAGCCATATGAAAAATTCAATAAAAATTGATTCTCTCTGTTTCTTTAAAAAAAAAGAAATAATCTAAAGCATATGTTCTAAACCTACATATTTATCAATCAGAGAAAGCTATTTGAAATATAGCAAATTAAATGTAACAACTCATTTTCATAATTTCTTAATTGTTAACAAATGAAAACCAAACATTGACAATTCTGGACTTCAAGAAATAGTCAATTTCTTAGAATAAAGTGTTAGAGTAAAAAGTGTGCATATTTACCTAAGAAATAGTAGGTGATCAATTAATATTTGTGGAATGAGCCCTCTAGTACTATGCACCATTATGGGGCTTTATGTCAGAAGATGACACTGTACTTTTTATCAGTTATCTATTGCTGTATTAAAAAATTGCCCTAAACTAAGCATCTTAAAATAATAATAATTTATTATTTCACGTAATTTTTGGGAGTTAGGAGCTTAGCTGGTGGTTCTGGGTCAAGAACTTTCCCGTTGCTGCAAACCACATGTTGGCTGAGTCTCTAGTCATCTGCATGCTCAACTAGGACTGGAAGTTCTGCTCTCAAGCTCTAGGGTGGCTGGCAGGCATTAGCTCCTCATCATGTGAGCCTCTGCCTCTTTATCTAGGTGTGCTTGTAACTGGGAACTGTCTTCCCCTAGAGCGAGTAATGAGAGAGAGGGTGCAGGGGATGAATCTAAAGAGGGAAGTCTATCTTTCATATCCTAATTTCAAAAATGGCGTACTATCCATTCTGCCATATTCCACTGGCCATATGGACAAATTCTAATTCATCCTGAGAGGGGGATATGCAAAGGAAAGACTAGAAGGAGGCAGAGATCATTCAGGGGCTATGTTGAGGGCTGCCTGTAACATACATAGTATAACTACTTTGATGTTTATGGATGTCAATTAGTTATCATCAGCATTACAAAAATATCAAAGTGAAAAATAATATTTATTACACATTTACAAAGAAATCAAATGTTCATTTTGAAATAAATTTCCAAAGGTATGTAAACACAGGAATGTAGATAAAACAATGTCTCCTTGACATGCACCTCCTCTATCTTATCTGCCTATTTCTTTTTAAATTTTCTTTTGTACAGGAACATATTGCCTCAAGAGTCTTCAACTGACAGAACATCTTACAGAAAGATTTTTTTCCAAATTATTTAGTCATTTTAATTGACAAAAATACATTACTTATAGTGTACAACATGATATTTTGAAAAATATGTATATATTGTGGAATGATTAAATTGAGCAAATATGCTTACTTATTTAATTAAATTATTTAATTAAATTGAGCTAATTAACTCATGTTCTCTCTCTCGTGTCTCGTGTGTATGGGTGTGAACACTCAACATCTATTCGCCACTATTTTCAAGTGCATAATACATTCTTATTAACTAAAGCTATCAAATTGTGCAGTAAACCTCATGAAATTATTATAGAGGAAGATATTTTAAGTATATGAATAATTGAATTCTTAGCATTCTAGAAGTCTAAGGTTATGTTTTAGGTTCCATTGTTCTTCCAAAACACCCAATGCAGGGTTTTGCAACTGACAAGTACTTGGTAAATGTTTGTTAATCTGAAATGAATTTAATTGAAAGCAATGAGATGTATTTTCAATACACAAAAGAAGGAAGTCATGTGGAATTTTTGTCTTTGTTTTATTAAACTCTTTTTCAATGGTTTCATTAAATAATTGGAAATAAAGAAATCCAGACCCTAAGATATAGTACATGGTCCTGTTTAAATGATGCTAAATTAGCTGAAACTTAGGCACTGCAGCTCCCTTAGGACTTTCAAAGATTTTTGGCCTGAATACAAGGCTCACAAAATACTATTAGCTAGGGACTTAGGGCATGTTTTCAAAAGGGCTGCTAGGTCCCTATTCAAGTAAAACTTTGTTTATTCAAAAGTTTCATAATGTGCGTTGCCCTGCTTTACTCTTCCCACCTTTCAAGCATCTGATGACGGAGTGATCCACCTAACCTTTAGTCTTAACACAATTCTAACTACCCCCTCAATGGTCTCGTAAATATTAGTAAACTGTATTTTTGCATTAAACAAACACAGCCAAGAATATCACATTTTATATACAGAACATCTTTATGGTAAAAGTTTAAAATAAATAGTTCCATTTATATACAGCTTCTTGCTGTAATTATGACTAATAAATACATGCACTACAATCAAAATATTTTTCCTAACAATATGTGTTTACAGTCTTTTATTTAATATTATGAACTAATCCATTAATTTAGTTTTGAAATTTACCCTAAAGGAATATATGTAAACCAAAAGCTCATTTATGTATACTCTGGTTCATCAGAAACATTTTGGCAGAGGAGATGTTGGTTTTAAAAGCAAAAATCAGCTGGGCATGGTGACACACACCTGTAATCCCAGCAATCTGGGAGGCTGAGGCAGGAGGATCCCCGGTTCAAAGACAGCCTCAGCAACTGAGTTAGACCCAGGTAAATTAGCAATACCCCTATCTCAAAATAGAAAAGGCTGGGGATGTGGCTCAGTGGGTAAGCACCCAAAAGTCATTCCCCAATAAAAACAACAACAATAAAGAACCTTTGTGAAATATTTTCATGAAATTTTCAAGTTATTATTTGTAGTCAAAGATGGAAAATGCACATAATATAGATTCACCAAATAATCAACTTCAGTGTGGAATACTTTGGTAGAATCTTTGCTGTGAAACTGTTAGCAAATTTAAAAAATTACCACAGAAGCTCTTGTCATTTTATTTAACTCAATTATTCTGATCAGCATGTAATTTGTGTGTTTTTTATTAACATATAATTTTTATGTCCTATATGTATCACATAACTATTGGTTACCAATTCAATGGGAATAGTCCTCATCTGTTTTATGAACAGAATACTGTTTTTTTTCTAGTTATTTGGGCATAAATGCACTCAGGAAAGGTGGGCACTTTGTCCAGTTACAGGGGAGACACTTCTCAGCCAGTCCTTGAAATTCAGTCTTCTTGGTGAATGGGTTTAATGTGAGAATGTGAGATCCATTTCTGGCTAATAATACAGAAGTATAAATGTATCATAGGGTTTCTGGGAAAATGTTTCTTCCCTGATAACAACAGCAATATTCATATGTTCAAGAACTGACTTCCTTTTTATTCTTCTTTTAAAGTTAGACTGAGAGGAAATGGAGATAAGCAGCTGCAGTCAGCTTAGGACCAGGAAAGGAAACCAATTTCTCCTGCAACACTCTGGTTTTGTTACGCTGCTGAGTTAATGAACCATGAACCCTCTTATTTTTGGACATCTTGTTATGTGTGCTATGCAAAAACTGACCTTTTATTTGAGTATTTCATTATTTGTCCCCCCAAACATGTTAATTGATACACCATATTATTAGCACTTTATGTGTAACACACAAGGGGCTGGGGTTAGTTAATCTATTATTTTATAAGCCTATCAGTGGTATTTTTGGTTTCCATGATGGTTAGAATGGCAACAGTACCTACAGTTTGAAATCCTGCTAAGGCTGATCTGTGTTTATATTTTCATAAGGTGGACAAGGAATCTCCATTTTACTAATGCCAAGAGAGGGGCTAACGGAGTAATTACTGCAGAGTCTCATAGCTGGCCAGTGCTGGGGCTGACATTGGCTTCTAGATTCATTTAATTTCAAAGACAGTGCTGTTGTCTCCCCTGCTCTCCTATTGGCAGTGACATGTGATAGTATCACCTCACTATCCCTAAGGCATTTCTCTTGTTATCATTTTTTAATATTCTAAATATTATTTTTATACCCATTTTATTAAGATTTTTTTCAAATATACAAAAAGTTGAAATGATTTTACAGTGAACACCTATATAATTATTACGTAGATTCTATCATTATTCTATCATTAGCATTTTCCTAGACTTTTTTGATAACTTATTTTATTGTGCTTCAGGATGTTTTATTATCACACATGCTTTTTACGTTATTTTCTTCTTGAGTTTTAAGCAGTTTTCTGACATGTACGTATTTGCTCGTTAATCGCTGAGTTGGTCCCTGGCACACTGATTTGGTTTTGGGGTGTTTAATTCTCTTGCTAGCAATTCACCAAGTGAGTGATGAATTCCTTTTAATACTGTTTTGTTGCATTTTAAAATAAAAGAATTGTGCATATCTAGCACTAAAACATTAAAATAGAAGCTTTTACAACCAGTCCAGGTCTGCATGTGTTTGGTTTGGTCTGGAGAGGTGGCATGTGAGGCTGCCGTAATAGAGTTGGATTGTCTTTCACTCACAATTATCTTTACACTTGGTTAATAATGGTGTCATTAAATAACTATTGAAATAGACAAATGGCTTATTTATTCTTGTAATATTCCTGAATTATTGCTGATGTAGACTGCTCACATGTGTTTTTTCTAATTATAAGAGTTTAAAAAGTTTACTGTCTTGGTTTACAAGAGAGAGAGAGAGAGAGCACATGTCTCTGTGTGTGTGTGTGTGTGTGTGTGTGTTGCATGAGAGTGGGTGAAGCCATTGTACTCCGTCTGAGACTCCCCTGTGCCCTCTGCAATGTTTTCTGTTCTCAACTTCTGGCCAGACTCACTTAGGCCAACAGAATAATTCAGCAAAGTTCTTTAATTCAGATCTAATAGTCCAACTGGGAAATATAAAAGAAACCAGGTTTGTGGCTTGGGTCTCCAGCTTCCCCTCTCCATTTCCATAGCTTCTAAGTCTTCAGCTGCTCATAACTAACGGGCAAGTGGTGATATTTTAAAATGTATTTGTATCCTTCCTATCTTCAAATGCATCAAAAAGAAGAAAAAGAAAAAGAAAGAAAGAAAAAGTGCCTCGGGGTAAAACTGCTTTTCTTTGGGCTTAAATATTTCATATAATAATTTTTAAAAGGTGAATGAATACACTGACTATTCAGTGCACAAGATATCAGTCTCTGGCTTTTTAAATTTAATATTTGCTATCTTGTCTGGTAAAGGAAAGCACTACCATTGTTTTATTGTTCTGTTATTCCCTTACTGGATATGAATCCATTTTTTCTGTACTTTTTGTCCACACAATGTAAATATTGTGAGCAATGCTTTTGTTACAATGCTTTTGGAATCTCACTCTTTGTTCATTATTTTTCAACCAATGCTTGATGAAATCTTCCTTTGCACATGACCCAGTATGGGATGGTAGTAACACAGCCCAACGTCCTGTCTTCAAGCATCTTATAACTACTAATTTGTGTACCCCTTTCTTTCCTTATTTCATCTGATCTGAAATACAGCTGGTAAAATACATTTGATAGTAACACCTTTATGAAGTTGTGGTTTCCGATCCTCCTCACCCCACAATTAAATGCTTCTGTTTCCTCTCAACGTTTTCATCTGTGTGTGAAAAATGGGTCTCATATTTGACACGCTACCTTTAAACATTTAACATTTGAATAATTCAAGAAATGAGATCTAACTTGCAGTAAGTCCTACAAACATAAAGTGCAAAAAATGCTTTGGTAAAAAATGTCTTTAAAGTAGCATCACTGGGGCTGGAGCAGTGGCTCAGCGGTTACAGCGCTTGCATGCGCAAGTACGTGGGTTCGAACCCCAGCACCACGTACACAATGAAGTGTCTGAGCAACAAAAGTCCGTGAAAAACTAAATAAAATTGATTCTGTCTTTCTCTCTCTCTCTCTCTCTCTCACTGTCCCTCTCTCTTTAAAAAAATAAATAAGTAAATAAAATAAAGTAGCATCACTATGGTGCTTTAAAATCTCCCCCAGGAGTTGGCCCTGATGTGATCAAAATGTTCAAGGCCTAATAAAATGCTCGGACTATTCGGGAAGCATATTATTATATGATTATGAACACCCATAGCCCGGTGCGTACTTCCCTTACTCAGACAAGTGGCTCTACCTGGTGTCAAGGAAAGAGCAGACTTGTAGTTGTTCAATCCAGGTTTGATGGCCATGCCCTCTGCTGCTTTGTGTTACCTGTGACCATCTACATTTATCTCGGGGAAGCTGTCTTCTCTAGGTTTCTCCAGGTCGGTTCCTTTTTCTCTTTCAGATGTCTGTTCCATTATCTCTTCTTCAATCAAGTTTCTCCTTATCTCGTTCTGCCCCCCTCTGCCCCTTACCCATCCCTGTGACTCTCCCTGTCGCTTAGCCATACTGTAAGGTAAATGAGCAGAGGGATCTGAGAGCAACAAGGGGGGATCACTAGACTTAGAATTTGTATCCATGTCTCCCAGTGGAATGTGACCTCCATGGAGCAGAGGCCTTTGTTCTCTCATTCACGGCAGTATCACAGTGTCCACCTAGGGCATGCGTGAACTGTGGCATCGTTACTGTTGTTATTTTTAACTTCATGCTCAGGGACACACGCAGCTCCCCTGGTTGACAGAACAGTACAGTACGTGAGTTTCTCGTATTTATTACGTGCTGTGCTCAGAGCAATGTGGCAACATATACTGCCTTAGGGCTTAGACAATTGTTTTGCTAAGTTTCGTTGATTAACTATTTTGCTGGGATGGAGCCAATGAGTGTAATAATCCTGGCAGGTGTTTATTAATATTACAACCTTATTTCCTCTTGCTGTTCAGGACTGCCAGCTTCTAAACAGGGAGACACCTGAGCCTTTTGTGTGCCACATGACAGTCTTATATTTTTTTTTCACAGGTGTTAAAACAAAACAGGGATAAGCAGATTTTGTAATCTTGTGTACTCTGAGCCAAGCAGGAGCTGGGGACTTGTGTTTGCAGTGCAGCTCACAAAGGCTAGACAGGAATTAGGTTGGATAAGCACCAGGGCACAACATACTTCCACTTATTCATCTGGACTGCGGCCAAGGATCTGTCTGAAGTGGGTGGTGGAGTAAGAGAAGATAATATCTTCAAATACTCTAGATCTTCAGTTTTGTGCCAGTTGCATTTGGGAGGGTTCAGATTTTAAATAATTTGGTTCTTTAAGATATAAACATAATTTGCTAATGGAACCAGACTTTAGGTGTTGAAGCTCTGGAGTCACATACCTTCAGGGGTCACATCTGCAATTTTTCTTTTTTAAAAAATCTTTTTTAGATGTAGATGGACACTTACCTTTATTTTATTTATTCATTTTTACGTGGTGCTAAGGTTTGAATTCAGTATCTCGCACATGCTAGGCAAGTGCTTTAGTACTGAGCTACAAACCCAGCCTTGAATTTTTCTTAAGAAATTTATTTTAAAAATTTTTTTAATTAAAGAGTTGTGTTATTGTACAATTATAAATGCATATAAAGTGACAATATGATATGCATATGTTCTTAAACCAATATTATCCCCACATTGCCCATATACCAGTCTCTTGATTTTTTAAACTGATCATTTTATAAGTTGATCCTTACAACTGACACACAATTCATTCAGGTGAATTGCTTTATTTGCATTGCCTCATCTATTCTAAACTGAGAACTACAGTAACATCCAGGGCTAGTGTGTTAAATATCAAAAATCGATTCTATAATTCTTTTTACCATTCCATAGGTGCTTCTTACAAAACTTGATGCACCATCTGACATGACATAGGTTGAGAAATAATGATTTATAGAGCCCTTATCTTCCTTTATATGTTATTTCAGGTGCCTTCTCATATATTGTAGAAATCTATATATTACTTTATCTTTAACATAACATAATATAATAGGTTGAGAATGAGTAAACTATAAATCAAAGAAGTATATTACTTTGCTCAGAGTCATATAGTAAATAGTTTGAGGCACCAAAATATAATATAGTCTGATTCTCTTTTCCTACCTTTCCACCATACTAGGGTACTTCTCATAAGATATAAAAAATTCAAAATCTTCTTAAAGAAAGCATTTGGATGTAGTTGCTAAAACAAGTGAGAGGCAGACAGATCGATGCAATCATGTGAGACTGAAAGTGGGATCCTGAATAATGTTACAGGGAATGGTTTACAGCGCCAGAGTGAGAAGCTTCAACGAGTCCAGGCACGGCCAAGCCAACTCAATGCCTAATGATGATGGTTGTATTATTGACAATTTTTGTAAAAATTTTCTTTGGAGATGCTTCAAATTACATTTTGAAAACAGCCCAAGCTTTGATCCATTTTCTTGTGTAGAGAAATCTGGATGTGCAAAATCAAGTTCTGTCCTGGGGGCCCATCTGAGAAGAGGCTGTTTTGAGAGATATAATGCCCACTATTTTCATTGTCCATCAGCGTTCCAGTGTTCTAGCAGCACAAGACCTGGTACAGAGCAAATAAGCTAATAATAGCCATGGCAGCATTGCATTGGTGAAACTCTTAGCCAATTTTCTTTTCTATCCTTAATTTACCAGAAAAACAAACCCATCCATTTCCTCTAAAGCTCTTTATCTCAATCTCACATTTCTTCTAACAATTCCCACACAAATACCAACAAAACCTGCGTACCCGTGCATGTATGCGCACCATACACATGCATGCACACAGAACCATGCAATTAAAACTAAACTGAGGGGCTGGAGCAGTGGCTCAGAGATTACACCTCTTGCCTGGCGTGTGCAATGATGCAGGTTTGAAGCCCAGCACCACATACTCAACAAAGTGTTGGAGCAACTAACAACACATGAAAAAAAATAAAATTGATTCTCTCCTTCTCTCTCACTGTCCCTTTCTAATAAAATAAACACTAAATCGATTTTGGTTCTATTCCTTATTATTACTATTTATCATATTGCAATTGCATTTATCCTTTTAACTTAGTAGCAAGTTTCTTGGGCTAAATAAAGCTATGGGATGTGAAAACACAATTTGCCGGCTTGCAAAGGACTTTGATAGCTAAAAAAAATGAAGCTGGCTGTCTTAATGGAATGGGAGAGCTAGTGGGGTAATGCTCTCAGATGTTTTCTTCTGAAGTGATGCATTTTTGCTTGGCTTGGCCAGAATCTGCATGATAACTTAGTTTTTGAAATGATATATTTTCCTTACGCAAATAATTTCCAAATCCAGAAAAAAATTCTTTGGGAAATTATGACCTCCATGACTAGAGTTGAAATAATGCCAACTCCAAAGTTTTGTAAATTGGGCTCTAAGTGTGAAATCCTTCCAGCTGTTAAATGCATCCCCATATCAAATTATAGTCACAGTTTTTCAGAATATTTCCTTCTGTTGGAAGGCTCCTGAAAATATGTGTGCCTCACAACTTGGATGTAAATATTCTTTTAATCCTCTAAATATTATGAGAAAAATAAATATAAGGATTAAGTGGTTTTGGTGTGGCTTTCTTAGTCTTCATAATAGTTCTTTAAAAATAGAATGAACTGCATCTTGTAACCTGCCCACTTCAGAATTTTAAAAGTTTTAAGCAATTTTATATAAAAAAGTGGATTCTTCCTGTTTTGTTAGTTGTTAATACCGCAGCTGTGTGGTGATGGGAGGAAGTGATGCTCTCTGCTCTTGCCCTTCAGTCTTAGCTACTTCATTCTGCGTAGACCTTGTCATCCACATACTCTAACTTATAGGATATAACTAAGTCATAGTCCATCTCAAATTCAGTTTGCAGTTGAAGATTTCAAACATAAATCTCAATTGGTCAGAGTTACAAAATTTATTTTTTAAACTTTAAAACCTTTGATTTTTCTGTTTTAATTTCATACCCATTCAGCCTTCCATAGTAAGATCTTATCTCAAGGGAAGAAAGTATTTTTCTAGAGAATGTAAGGTCATTTTTCTTCTGCTTTCCAGGGGCAAAGGAGGAAAGCAGAGTGAACGGAAACTTGCCTGGCTGTCTGTATTGTGGATGGCTTCTCAGTCTGTTTTGGAGGAGTCTGTCAACCCCGTAGAACTTACAGCATATGAGTTCTTAAAATCATAACTTTTTCTAACTTGCACTTACGTTTATTCAGTTCACAACTATTGTAACTATGTAAAACATTACCATGAAAAATCAATGTGAATTGATATATCAGTTTTAAAAGAATTTTATTGACATATCCAATCTTCATTTATCTATTTTTATAGTTTGCATTTTTATAGTTTTGTGACATCTGTGAAATCTTCTTTTTGCCTCCTGCTCCACCTTCACAACATTAGTGAACCATGTCAGTCAGGTCAGGGCAAATGCCAAGATCAGTTCTTTGCTACTTTGTGGAGAACACTGTGTCCTTACTCTACAAGTAAAATATGCTTATATGCTTATAGTATTTATTTATAATTATAAATAAAAATATACTTTCATGGCCTTTACTACCATTTATTGCTTTGTATATTGATTTACTCATATTGTCCATGTACTTTTGAAGCTGAAATTATGCTAATTTAGCAAAGATGGGAAATAGCTCTATGAACAGGGAATTTTGGAAGCATTGCCATTATACATGGATATAGATTTTGAGCATATATAACTCAGAATTAGCACATATAACTAAGTTTGCATAAGATTTACACTATTTTCACAAATACATTTTCCTCCTATACTCTCTCTCTCTCTCTCTTTTTTATTCGTTCAACATAGTGTTACATATAGGAGGGAATTGTTGCCACACATTCATGAACACATGCATAATACAGACCAAGCCAAGGCTGATGCCAGTTTATAATCTCCCCGCTTTGGGTTGCCTCCGATCCCATGTTTCCCCTTCTTTACCCCCGTGTTAGTTGGGCTTCTCATGGAAGTCAAAGGTTCCCCATTAGATTGATAACCCCCTTACTCCCTCCCTCCAGCTGCCTTGATATCCCTCCTATTCCCATCTCACTCTCTGCCCCCTCTCTTCATCCCCCAGCATCAGGTAAGTTTCCTCCTGCTCATGTAAAAATTCACCCATGTTGAAGTTATTATTAGCTTGGCCAACTTTCAGCCTGTTTCCAGTTGTATTCTAGCTTCCACATATGAGAGAAAACATTTGTCCCTTGAGTCTCTGAGTTTGGGATATTTCACTCAGCATAATATTTTCCATCTCCATCATTTGGCTGCAAATGCCATGATATCGTTCTCTCTAATAGCAGAGTAGAATTCCATTGTATATATTATATGTACCACAGGAGCATGTGGGTTGGTTCCATAGTTTAGCTATAGTAAATTGAGCTGCTATAAGCGTTGATGAAGCTGTATCTCTGTAATATGCCTATTCTAGCTCTTTTGGGAAAATACCCAGGAGTGGGATAGCTGGGTCATAAGGTAGTTTCAGCCCTAGTTTTTTTTTTGAGTCTCCACACTGCTTTCTAGAGTGGCTGTACAAGCTTGCAGTCCCACCAACAGTGTGAAAGTGTTCCTCTCATCCCATAATCTCTCCAACATCTGTCATTGTCCATATTCTTCATTTTTGCTACCCTGACAGGAGTGAGGTTCCCCAGTCTCTTGACTATTCTATATTTCTCCTATGACAGATATGAATGTCTCTCTCTCTCTCTCTCTCCATATATACATATGTATATATACATATATATATATATATTGCATAAGTATTATTTGGCTTCTCAGGGGAGTAAAGAGTAAGCTACATACCTGATTCCCCCCCACTATACCTCCCTCTCCCCTACCTCCCATCTCTTCCCTCCCCCACACCTATGTACCATTAATGTATTTTGACAATTCATTTTACAATGGAGGTTGTCGCATTGTTGGTTAAGAAAACTATGAGACATCTTCATTATGAATATTCCCTTCTAGTTATTTATTTTTACATCATATCATTAGTCTGTATGTGAACAAATAAAATCATGACAAACTGTCCATATTATTTTAATTATTTTATTATTTTAATTTGAACCTAATAAAAGAATATCATTTGTCATTTATTATCCATTCATTCAAAAAATATTGGCTGAATGCTCACACAGTGCCAGGGACCATGCTAGAAGTGAATAAACTGTTCCGTACCTGTTCTTGGAGAACTTGCTTCTAGTGAATTTCTCAGCTCTACTCCTCAAGCAAATTTAAATAATAAAAATGTGTATTTGCTTTCCAGTAACTCTGAGTCCAAGAGGCACAATGTGCTTAAGATCTTGCCCAGGAAATGCTATTTAAACCAATGTCATACAGCAAGCTAACAATTCTCCCAGGATATCTGCTTTTGCTTTACTTTAAAAGTTACCAATTACAAAACCATATTACTTCAATTTGGAACAGAGAAAGAGTTTGGGATATCAAGGGACATCAAGGTTGGCATGGTATGCATGTCCATAATCCAGGTACTTGGGAGTCTGAAGCAAGAGTATTGCAAGTTCAATGCAGCTGGGCAACTTAGCAAAACCCTATTTCAAAGTAAAATGAAAAAAGGGTTGGAGATGTGATTCAGGTGCCCAGGATGCACAAGGCCCTAGGTTCAATGCCCAATAGAAAAATAAAAAAGAAGAAAAAATCAGTATATTGAGTTTTGAATACCAGCACTGAAGCAGTTCAGATATTAAAAATGCAAACTGCAAAATCCACTAATTCTCTAATTGGTCTTTTGCACATTGTAGGACCCTGATCACCAACGGGCCCATTGGAATAAGCAGATACACAGGGCTACTGAATTACGCTCTTAGCTGGAAGGTAGTTTATAGATGAGTCTCCCATTGGAAACATCATGTAATAGGTTTCTTTCTCAAGCAAATTTCCTATCCGTAAGCAGACCAAAAATGCATAAGATCCAGTGGTATGACACCTTCTCTTATAATTTGCCTTCTGTTGTAGGAAAATCATCTCCATTCATGCTCACACCTTAATTCCTGGAACAAATTATTATTTTCTTATGTTATACAGAAAAATGGACTTTCAGAGGCAAGTGAGGAAAGAGATGATCCTGACCTATGCAGTGGGCCCAATCCAGTTGCACAAGTCTTAGATGCTGAGAAGATTCTCCAGTTAGAGGCAGGGCAAATGAGGAGGAAGGTGAGGTCAGAGAAGTTTGAAGGGTGAGAACCCCGCAAATGCTGGCTTTGAGGATGAATGAGGCCATGTACCACAGACTTGTAGGCAGCCCCTAGAAGCTGAAGGATACCCAGCCATAGCCAGTAATGAAATGGGGACTTCTGTTCCAAAACTGCATGGAACTACATTCTGTCAGCAACCTGAACGAGTGTGGAAAAGACTTCTCCAGAGCCTTGAGATAAGAGCCCAGGGTGGTGACATCTTGATTTCTACTTGTGAAACCCAGAATGAAGAAACCAGTCAAACCCACTGAGACTTCTGATCTACAGAACTGTGAGATAATACATTTCCTTTGAGTTTTTGAGTTAAGTCACTAAATTTGTGGTAATTTTTTTCTGAGAGCACTGGAAAATGAATAGACTTCCTAAAAAACTGTAATCAGTCAACAGTGGATCTTCGGTCCTATTTTTGTTAGAAGCAAATGCGTAAATTATCATATCCTGGGGTTTGTGTTTTATCATCTATATTTTATCAATGTCATCTTTCTTTTTTAATTTTTAATTTTTCCACATTTTTAATTGGTGCATCATAGTTGTACATAATGTGGGATTTGTTGTTACATATTTTTATATACACACAACATAACAACATAATTTGGCAAATATCACACTCCCTGGCACGTACCCCCTCCCTCCCTACCTCCCATCCCTTGGTCTCTTTCCTCTACTGATTTTCCTTTGATTTTTATGAGATTCACCCCCACCTTTCTTTTCTTTTTTCCTCTTCAAGTTTCTGCATATGAGAGAAAACATAGGACCCTTGACCTGCCCAATTTGACTTATTTTGCTTACTATGATGGTCTCTATTTCCATCCACTTTCCTGCAAATGGCATAATTTCAGTTTTCAAGAAGTCATCCTTCTAATAATGTGGTGATTCCATAGTCTCTTGAATTTTCTAGGTGTTTATTAAATGTTGATTATTCATTAAGTCTTTACGCTGGTAGGATATATTAAATGTTTGGAAATATTGCTACTTAGCAATCTTTTCTTGCCACACCCTTCTCATTTGTACTATGGAAAATAATAGCTTCTCTGAGGCTATTTATGATAGCACTAAAACCCTAGTCAGCTAGGACCCAAACATGCTCTCTAAAGTATTTAAATAAATGCACTCTGTGCAGGAAGAATACAATGACTGAGGAGCCCCAGAAAATCAGATAGGATTCCATGTTCCTCACTTGGAGATTCCGTCAGTGGGTGACAAGTACAGCTAGAGTCAGAAAGCCAAGCCATCAGGAAAGCTGACTGATTGACGACTCATAGCACATCAAGTAGAAGAGGAGGAAGACTTTATACTGCATCTGCAGCCCAATGGGAAAGCCAGTGCTGTGATGTCTGCCATTCAATCTGCTTGATTTCTCGATGAAATCTAAACCTTCATTTTGAAAGTCTGCAAAATGTGATGCTAAAGACATCCTTGGTGCTTAACCCTCTCAACTTTATGGTCATTCCATAACTATACAACTCTAGAAATCTGATTTTAAAACAATTACCTTAGCTTCCAGGGAATAATTACTTTAATGATCTTTTAAATATTTTCCCATAAGATTTGACCTTGCTGTAAATTCTTTATTGCCTATTTATATGGTGAGAGGGGATTAGACAGACACTGTTCTTGAGTCTTTGCTGAGCTAAAAGAAAGTGACCAATTGATGGCCTAAAAAACCATGGGGAAATATTTAAGGGGAAATGAAAATTTGATATTCCAGAACCTACGGAAACAACCAAAGCCAACGATAAAACCAGGCATATTATGTTGAATTAGCAATAGAGGGGATTGGAAAATGTGATTTTTTTTTTTGCTTGAGAACTTAGAATGGGAAACTGCTATGCTTTAGCTATTATACATATGTCAAAATAATTTAAATAAGATTTATAAATTAATTCAGAAAACATGCAAATAATAAAAGTATAAGAAATAGTATAACTATGACTTTTTAACAAGCATGGTACCTGTGTTACACTTAAAAGGAAATCTTTTTGGAAATTCAAAGTCATGATTTGAACTAATCAGTGAGAGATGTGGTACTTTGTTTACTTTCTTCTTCATTGTTCTTGAGTCTGACAGGTAGGTGATGGCATGCCTCAGAAAGCGTGAAGTTATATTCAAAGGCACTGTCTAGCATATTTATCTGAATCTTCACAAAAAGAACGTTTTTTCCCCATTGATATTGAAAACTGAGATGCATCGTAGAGATAAGTATCATTAATGTATATGCTTGTTCAAGTACCTGTGTCTGGTGTGTAGTTGGTGACAACAAATGGAGAGTCTGGGTGTAGAAAATGAAAACATTAGATTGGACTAATATTCCACTCCATGTATAGTTTATAAGCATTCCTTTTTAAATTTTTGTACTAATTATTTTTTCTATATTTTATTGGTACATTATAATTGTACATATTAATGGAATTTGTTGTTACATATTCATACATGCACACGATATAGCAACATACTTTGTCCAAAATCATTCCCAACATCCACCCCTACCCCTAGCCTCTAACCCCTTGGTCCCTTTCCTCCACCAATCTCCCTTTGATTGTTAGGAGATCTATGCCAACATTTGCTTTCCTTTTTCCTCTCTAATTTCTGCATATGAGAGAAAACATATGACCCTTAACCTTCTCAGTTCGACTTATTTCACTTAAAATAATGGTCTCTAGTTCCATCCATTTTCCTGCAAATGACATTAGAATATACTAATATTCCACTCCATCTGTGGTTTACATGCATTTCTTAATCCCCAACTTTCTGCTAGCCCCTGTGAAAACTCTAGTCTCTTTAGTCTTTTACCATTTAAAAAACATTTGGAATACATTGATTCACCTGATAACACCCATAAAAACCTGAGGGAGAGAAGGTACTGTTGTTAATAAGAGAGAACGTTCATCCCACTAAATGGTGGAGATGCAATTCACAAGGATAGAGGGCGAATAGAAAAGAAGTGATTGAATTTTTTCCTACACATAAACTATAAAGAAAGTACAGCAGTACTGGTTTGAGGAACAATAAACCAAATAAATGATGCATAGTCTTTTCAATAATATTTTGTCTTCCAAATTATCTGAAATTTAACCTCATTGAAAGCACAAGGCTTTCATGGACAAATTTTTGAAATGACCAACACTACATGAAAACATCTGAAAAAAATAAAACTATAAGATATGTTTGTGAATGGCAAAGGTTAACATTTTAAAGACATAAATTCTTACCAAATTAGTCCAAAAGCCAATACTATTCCAATATAAATATCATCAGGATATTTTGAGGAACTCAACAAACTTATTGTAAAATTTACTTTAAGATCTGAGAATTGGGCTGGAGCGGTGGCTCAGCGGTTTCGGCACTTGCCTGGCAAGCACGAGGACCCGGGTTCAAACCCCAGCACCACGTACACAACTGAGTGTTGGAGCAACTAAGGCCATGTGAAAAACTAAATAAAGTTGTTTCTCTCTTTTTCTTTCTCTCTCACTGTCCCTCTCTCTTAAAAAAAAAAATCTGAGAATCATGAAGTTAGTTTTGAAAAATTCACTCTTAAATCCACAGGTAAATTCACCATGTGGGGAGCAAAGGGGTGCACCCCTCACACATCTGGTGCCGCATGAATGACTCGGCCTCTCCCTGCTGTACTCTGAGGTCCAATGTCACGTTTGTGTTCATGCCCAAAGGTGTGCTTGCTCCCAGTCTGGTATTAAGCATGGCAGGGCAAACGCGTTACTGAGAACATAGAAAGCGTCTGACAGCCAGTTTGGTTTTAGTATTCTCCAGCCACCTTGCCACACTGTTCTTAAAGCTTCATGGCAGCTCAAGGGGTTTCTGCCCAACCTCTCTTCCTTCACTTCCCATCCCTTTCTATTTCATGGAATGATTTGGAAAGCACTGGCATTCTTCTTCAAACGTCTGGCAGAATCCAACTGAGAATCCATCTGGTCCTAGGCTTTTTTTGGTTGGGAGGCTTTTTATTACTGCTTCTATCTCATTGCTAGTTATTGGTGTGCTTAGGTTTTCTATTTCCTTTTGATTCAATTTTGGCACATCATATGTGTCTAGAAATGTATACATTTATTCTGTATTTTCCAATTTATTAGAATATACATTTTCAAAATAGTCCCTAATGATCCTCTGGACTTCTGCACCCAGTTCTCTTTTTTAGAAACTGAACGATACTGAAAAGGAATAAAGTTGTCATGCAAGGAAGAAAAGTTAAGAAGAAAAGAGGAAGGGAGGAAGAGTGGAAAGAAAGAAGAAAGGAGGACAGGGGAAAGGAGTGGGGAAAAAGAGAAGAGAGAGATGGAAGGAAATGGGGGAATTTACAGAGTTTTTGTTAAAATTTGTTGAGTTAAGAGAGCTCAGAGCAGCAGTGGACTGCTACATAGTGGGGACTCAGTAAATCTGATCTCAGGTAACTGCAGTCATTGTAGAGTCTCTGGGAGTGTAAAGGAGATTTAAATGGTGCATTTTAAAGATGGAAAAAATGAGACTCAGTAGGTGGGAAGACTTCTCTGCATCCACACAATTAGCGAGCCACAGAAGCAGCCGGGGCAATGAGTTACACCCACTCACAAGCCCCAGCTTCATAAAAAAGGGCACACGAAAGGAGCTGACATCTGCCCAAGCAGTTATAGGACTCCTGAAACTGAGATGTTCATTATGCCAACACAAACACCTCTCACAACTCCTTCTCTCTGTGACTTTTAATCTTTAAGTGTTAGAATGAGGATTATACAATAAATTGTTCAAACTCATAAAGCCAGGAGCAATTTTCAAAGTTGGACCTCAATTAATTCTTTTTCTTTTTTTTAAAGATGGACAGTGAGAGAGTGAGAAAGAGAGAGCAGTTTTTATTTAGTTTTCATGTGACTTTTGTTCCTCCAACATTTTGTTTTGTAGGAGGCACTGAGGTTCAAACCTACGTACTTGCGCCTGCCAGGCAAGTGCTGTAAATGCAGAGCCACCGCTCCATCCCCTCAATTAATTCTTAAAATAACTTGATAAATAAGTACCGTGCGCCCACTCTCAAACCTCTTCCACGAAAAGAGGTATATAACAATGTTATCAGTGCAACAGATATTTCGGTGTGCTCTCTTTCTGCCAAGTTACATAAATTTTGCTAGCTAAATTTATTAAAACAATACTGAAAAATGCCAAATAGCGTGTCCATTTTCCATTATTCAGGGTTTTATATGAACAGCTACTTGAAACCAGGTATTGTGGCCACAAAATGAACATGACAAGCTTATCATGTCTCCCAGAAAGGGAAAATTCCAACTTTTCCCCAAACCAGGGCATCTGTTGCACAATAGCAAGATTCTAGAGAGAGATGCAGGCTGCTTTGAGCAAAAGGCCCGCCTGCAACTGCTTAACGTTCTTCACCTGTGCCCGTCATGGCCTGCCCTGAAATGAAAAGTTATTACTTGGTATTTTCTGGGATTAGTTTGAGCATCTGTTTATCCTGAACAGCAGATAGAAAAGAATTGCTACAAGATAGTGAAGTTTGATCAGCTTAATAAAATCAGCAGTGCAATTCAGTTCCACTAATCAGGAATACTTTTGAATTCACATTCAGATTAATAATGGTAACATACAGTGAAAAGATGATTTCATCCAAAAGATTACAAAGGCTTTGCAAATTTAGGCAGCTGATGTTCAAGAGCAAAGTTTACACACAGCTGTTCGAAGCAGCAGAATAGCACAGTAATGCCTTCCATCCAAACCAGAGTTAGGCTCCTAAGGATTTTGTGTGTCATGGGGAACACAGGTTCTGGGAAAATAAAATCAGGTCTTTGTGTGAAATTTCATACTCTTGAAATGAAATGACAGCAACATCCAGTAGTCACAAAAAGAGATACCAATGAAGTCTAATATATCTTAAACTTTATGATCAAATGGCATATTATGCTAATTTCTTTTTATCACACTTGTCATGAATTTTTACTCTGGATGAAATATATATAAAGCTATTGTTTATTTTGTGTATTAATATATATGTGTATATATGCATATAGATAGATGTCTAATTTTTTCCTTATCTGATGCTCCACCCAAATGTGTAGTTAAGGTAACTATATTCTTTATGTTCAAACTGAGATATATTTTAGAATAAACAGGGGGACTTTTAGTAATTACACTAGAATAACAGGCATCAACTAGAAACATCACAGGCAAACCAAGACTTTCAGCCACCCTGTGATTAGTGCGTTCTGCGTTATGACAGTTATCGTCTCTCTCCCCATCTCTATGAATCCTACTTCCCTTGATCTCATATTTCCCCTTTCAGTATATTTTCATATGGATCTTTGTATGCTTCCTCATTTACTCGATAACTACTTAAATGTGTTCCACATATCACATATTGTAAGTGGAGATACAGATTTAACCTTTGGCCTCTAGAGGCGTATATTCTAGCCAGAGGTGGGAGGCACACTTTAGTTAACTGATTATATAATTGCTTATGTGACTACAGATTTGAAGAGTGAATTGACAAGTGAATCCTAGGGTCTGGGAGCATGTCCCATTTAGGAGGTCTGAGAAGGCTCTTTGTTACAGTTACCATCTTAATGAATTTCTAGGGAAGATGTTTACAATTCCTCACCTCCATCGATTATTAAGAACATACTTTTTTTTTGCCATTATCTTCTTTTGCCTTCACTTTTAAAATTTTTATTATTTTAAAAATTTCCATTCTTCAGCTTTTCTTTTTCTAATTATACTGTGTGGGACTGGCACAGTACTTACTGCAATAACCTCAAGTTCAACCTGTTTAAGACAAGGCATACAAAATCAAATTCATCTTGACTCTAATTCTATGAAGAATTTACATATATGCACTACAATGTAAGAGAAGATGCCTGAGCAACCAGTGAAAAAAATTTTTTCAGGAGGATTCTGAAAAGCCAACCTCAGTTAATATATTGTTAACTTGGTCCTTTTCAATATTTTGCCTGTTCTTTATCTCCTGTCTCTTCTTAACCCTTCTCTTCAAGGTCTGCAATCCCTAAGTTTATGTAGATGACCCTGAAAACCTCGTCTGTTTTTAGGAGAGTTTCCTCTGAAGATCAATCCTTCATTTCCAGTAGAGTTCAAGACAGCATCACGGCCCATTCCCCTGGCCCTGCCCCAGCTCAATCTTCGGTGATTTCTTCTAGATTATTGTAATAACCTTCTGCTTTCCCTTGCTCTGGTCTTGCCACACTCCAATCCATGGTGCCTCCACATTACAGTAAATACAATCTTCATCAACTGCATATCATGCTAACCCCTCTCTTAGGACCCTAACCTCACTCACTCTTTCTTTGGTGAAAGCCCAGGTTTTTCACAATGGTTGGCACACCCTTCTAAGTCCAGTCTGTTTTCTAAGCTCTCCTTGAACTTCCCCCTTGCCCTTTCTACCCTAGCCCTGACAGAGCTCAGGCTGACTTTTAACTCTGGATCTCACATACTCTTTCTTCTTTCTGACTTACTTTCATTCTCTCCTAACTGACTCCCATTCATCCTTCAGGCCTGAGGCTCTCAGGAGCTGCCCTCTCTCCCTGCATTTGGACGAGGTGCCCTTACAATATGATACCTTCCATATTTGCAATCACAGCCCATTTCATTCTTGCCTTTTCAATTACTCAACTTCTCCACTTGGTTGTGGACTACGTTACTGCATGGAATGTAAATACTACTAGAGAACCATCGCCATTGAGTAGGTGCTCAATGGCGATGGGTTTGAGAAAGGGCCTGAAAAGATGCTCAAATTTTAGTATGAGACAGTGGAAGCCCAAAACTGGGAGAGTATTAGCAAACATGCACCAAGGAATTAGAAAATGCAAGACAAAAAGTTCCTAAATCGTTCTGAGTCATATGTAAATTTATAAAGGAAAGCGACAGGAGCCAAGGTTCTTGTCTTGAATGCCAGACATTTGATATTTATCCCAACTCCTGCTGCACAGATTCCGCCTGGGGAATTTTTATAAAACCACCAATACCTGGAGTCTATCTCCGGAGGTACAGATCAAATTGGTCAATAGAGACACTCGGCTACAAACATTTTTAAAAAGTTTTCTAGGTTACTAGTTTGAGTTGAGAACTGTACCTCTCATAGGCAATGGTTTTGAAGATTCTTTTTAGCATAATCTGGTATACATTAAATTTGTAATAAAATGTGCCAAATGAATGCTGGTGCTGTGCATATGAGATCTCTTTGTTACTGGTTATAAGGATTTTTTATGCCTTAAAAACACATTTATTTTTGGCTAATCTGGGTCTCCTGTTATTCCATATGGACTTGAGAGTTGCTTTTTCTATATCTGTGAAGAATGCCATTGGTATCTTGATGGGGAGTGCATTAAATCTGTACAGGGCTTTGGGGTAGAATGGCCATTTTTGGATGGCTATGGAAGAAATCATGCTGAGTAAAATCAGCTTAACCCAGAGAACTAATGGTCGATTGCCTCCACTCATCTGTGGAGGTTGGGACTAGACCCTGGCCAGTGAGAAAGTTGGTCTATTAACATATGTTAAATCCAGATAAGATATAATGCTGTACAACCTAATCCTTTTTTAGAGATATGGGGGGAAGGGAAAGGGAGAGATAAGGGGGGTAATTGGGGGGGCTGTCCTGGGAGTAATTGTAATATCCAGAATCTATACACATTTGATATTATTTTGTTAAAAACTTGTATGGTTGTCCAAAAAAAAAAAAAAAAGAATGGCCATTTTTATTATATTGATCCTGCCTAACCATGAGCACAGAAGAAATAGGGGGTATCTCAATCCCTGACCTGAAATTATATTACAGAGCTGTAGTAGCAAAAACAGCATTGTATTGGTATCAAAACAGAACCGAAGCTCAGTGGAACAGAATAGAATATCCTGAGACAAAACCCCTTATCTTTAACTATTTGATATTTGATAAAGGGGGCAAAAGTATAATGTGGAAGAAAGATAGCCTGTTCAACAAATGGTGTTGGACAAACTGGACAGCCATACGTAGACAACTGAAGATGGATCCTTATCTTTCGCTCTGCACAAAAATTAAATCAAAATGAGTCAAAGATCTGGATATTAGGCCAACAACTTTAAACTTACTAGAAAAGGAAGTAGGGTCAACACTGCAGGATATAGGAGTCGGCAGCGCCTTCCTCAACAAAATTCCCATGGCTCAAGCAATAAAGTCAAGAATAAATGAATGAGATGCAATTAAACTAAAAAGTTTTTGCACAGCTAAAGAGCTAGTCAAGAGCATCAAGAGAGAACCTACAGAATGGGAGAAAACCTTTGCCTGCTACACCTCGGACAGAGGGCTAATATCCAGAATATACAAAGAACTAAAAAAACTGAACACCAGAATCACAAATAATCCAATCAATAAATGGGCTACGGATCTAAAAAGAAACTTCTCAGCAGAGGAAGTCCAGAAAACCTATAAATATATGACAAAATGCTCTATATCATTAGCTATAAGGGAAATACAAATCAAAATTTCAATGAGATACCACCTCACCCCTGTTAGAGTGGCAAAAATGAAAAACTCGAACAACAACAGATGCTGGAGGGGCTGTGGGAAAAGAGGAACACTGTTACACTGCTAGTGGGACTGCAAACTGGTTCAGCCACTATGGAAGCCAGTGTGGAGAATCCTCAAAAAATTAAGGATGGAACCACCTTACGATCCAGCTATCCCACTCCTGGGTATTTTCCGAAAGAGTTAGAATCAGCGTACTATAGTGATATGGCTTCATCAATGTTTATAGCAGCTCAATTTACTATAGCTAGATTATGCAACCAACCCAGATGCCCCTCACTTGACAAGTGGATAAAAAAACTTTAGTACATATATACAATGGAATACTACTCGGCCATTAGAGAAGATGATATTATGGCTTTTGATATCAAATGGATGGAGATGGAAAGAATTATGCTAAGTGAAGTATCCCAATCTCAGAGATTCAAGGGCTGAATGGTTTCTCTCATCTGTGGAAGCTAGAATACATGGGGAAGCAGTAGGTTAGATGGCTAAGCTAATAATTACGTCAAACAGTATGATTCTTAACACAACAGGAGGATGACCCCCTAGGATACCTGGAG
>PVKS010014656.1:0-47848 GCA_004027875.1 Aplodontia rufa
GCAACTTAGCAGGACTCTGTCTCAAAATTAAAAAAAAAAAAAAAAGAGAAAGAGAGAGAGACCAAAGCTTCATGGGGGCAGTCTCCACACATCATGGGGAGATAGACACTGCTGCCTTTGATTGGCCTTGGTCCTCACAGCTCCTAAAAGAAACAGGATCTTGATAAGTTCTGAGCTAAGATTCAAAGCTCAGCAGACTATGAACCAGTTTGACCCCTCAGCACTAATCAACCTCTCTAATTTCTCACCCATAAAACCCTCCACAAGGCTGCATGGCCAACACTACAGGGGTAGACACTTCTGGGACAGGAGGTCACCTTAGCCCTGAAAACAATCAGGTATTGACCAAGAAGAAATTCTAGGATTTAGTAAGAGAAGTGATCCAAATGAGCATTTGGATGAAGATGTGGAGGAGCTGCTTTGGTTGATTGCTGATGATGTTACTGAGAGTGGGGTGACAGCAGCCTGCCAGCTTGCTCGGCATCGCAAGTCCAGCACCGTGGAGGTGAAACGTGTCCAGATGCATCTAGAGCACCCGAGGAACATGTGGACCCCTGGACCTGGCGCTGAAGAAATACGACCCTACAAGAACCTCAGAGAATGGCCCCGATCCAGAAAACAACCAAGAAACTTAACACACAGAAAGGACAGGGCACGGACAACAATGTACCTGGAGATCCTTGAGCTGAGATTTCGGCCATCTCATCCTTGGAATCTTTTAAAAATGCTTTATAAAGAAGCAAATGAAGCAACTATTTTTTATTAACAGTGCAGCAATATCTATAAAATGACTGAGAGGATCTGCCAAAAGAATAAAGCCTCCCACCCCCACTTCCGGTCCCTCTTCCTGGACATCCCACAGGAGTGGTGTATCTTCCAGAGAAGGTTTTATTTGTGGTTTGTTATCTAAGTGATTGAATATGAGACAAAGCATTATGGTCTTGTTGGGTGAGACAGTATTAGCAGGTTTGTAGAGGGTTTTGTTTCCCCCTTTTCCTGTACTTCGTAATGTCAGTGTTTATATGAATATGAATTTGATTTAAAATAAAAAATAAAAAGGGGCTGGGGATCCAGCACCCCTGGATTCAATCCCCAGAACCCACCCCAATAAAATAAAATTACAGGGGCTGGAGTGGTGGTTCGGCAGTTACAGCGCTTGCCTGGCATGCACAGTACACAGGTTCAAACCCTGGCACCCATGTTCACAGCCAAGTGTCAGAGCAACGAAAGCTCTCTCTCACTGTCCTCTCTCTATTTTATTTTATTAAATGGATATACAGTTACAATTGAGGGGGAAACATTATCAAACATTCAAGAACAAATGTATATATATTTAGTTATCCAGGGCTAATGCCATGTCATGGATGCCCAGCTTGGGTTCCCCATGTTGCTGTTTCCCCCAGAAAAACCCCCCGAGTTAAATGGATATCTCGTAGAGGGCAGAGATCTCCTCCTGAGATGATTCCCCCGTACTCCCACACTCCAATCTCCTAGATATCCTTCCTAATCTCTCTCCCCACCCTGTCCCCCATCCTATGCCTCCAGGTATCCTAGGCAATCATCCCTCTGTTTGTGTAAAAATTCATACAATTTGAGGTTATTATTAGCTTAGCCATCTAACATACTGCTTCCCCATGTATTCTAGCTTCCACAAATGAGATACTATTCGGCCCCTGAGTCTCTGAGATTGGGATACTTCACTTAGCATAATTCTTTCCATCTCCATCCATTTGATTTCAAAAGCCATAATATCGTCTTCTCTAATGGCTGAGTAATATTTGTCCTTCTCTCTTTAAAAAAATAAAATTACAGACCTCTTTCATTTCCTTCCTCATCTTACTCTCAAGTGACAACCTCCCCCTCTGTTGAGGAAGGCCCCTCCTCAGGAAGAACTTAAAAATGGTTGTGCTTTGTCACCATCACTACCACCAGGCGATCCTAACTGCTCCAGTGTTTCACTAACTTTAACTTTGGTTTTAAAATTTGCCTCTGGTATTAATTAATCGACAAATACTTATTGTGCATTTTTGTTTCTAGGGATAAAAAATAGAAGTTGTCTTAAAGGTGCTTATAGATTCTAGAGGAAACAGACATTTAAACCTTATTATATTATGTGATAGTGGTATAATAGATACAAACTAGTATTTCACTGAGATGGATTTCTTAGAGCCTATAAACACGTAAAGAGGTGTGCAAAATTATTGATAATTGGGCCAATGGAAGTCAAGGCCACAATAAGATACCAGTTTATACCCATTGGACAGGCAAGTATTTAGAAGTGTGATGTGCTCAGGTGTTGATGTATTCGCAGAATCTCTCCTATGTTACAGGTAGAGTGGAAGCTGGGTTGCCAGTCTGGAAAACATGCCGTAGGATTCCATGTATACAGCAGTGTTCCGGTTTGTGCCTGCAAGTCCTCTTTCTGCATCCCGCTGACTTGTGGGAAGTGCATCCACAGGACCTACACTCTGTGTTTTGCTGGGTTAGCTGATGTGGAGGAGAGTGAGGTGACAGCACTTACTCCAGTTCCCCCTCTGAAGCTGCTGAGGGCTGACCATCTCTCAAGGAACCAAAATCTACATGACTGTGTCTTTCAGGTTTCAATAACTGTCCCTGCTCTTGTTCTTTGGGGGCTTAGGGCTGCAGCTAGTACCATGTACCCATACACATGTAAATAAATGCTCCTCACAGGTTTTAGTTCTTGTTAACATGCTAAGACAGCAATTAACATCTGACATGGCCCTAGGTTCAAACAAAACAAAAAATCTCTCAAAATAGTGTTCTGGAATTGGGTTAACTGTATGTTGAAACCCTGGTGCACTGTTGGGAATGTAAAATGATATAGCCACTGTGGAAAAAAACAGTATGTGGGTTCCTCAAAAAATTAATAATAGAAGTCCTATTCCAGAAAGTCCACAGGAACTGTTTTCATCAGCTGTTTCACTGCTGTGACTAAAAGACCTGACAAGAACAATTTTGGGAGGAAAAGTTTATTTGGGAGCTCCCAGTGTTAGAGGTCTTAGTCCGTAGACAGCTGGGTCCATTCCTTGGGGATCAAGGGGAGGCTGAACATCATGGCAGAAGGCATATGGCTCTAGGGAGAGAGACACTCCAGGACAGACACAAAACACATCCTCCAAAGGCATGCCCCCAAAGACCCACCTCTTCAGCCACACCCTGCCAGCCCACAGTTACCAGTTAGAGCCGACCAGGGGATCAACTTACTGCCGAGGCTCTCATAACCCACTCACTTCACTGCAGCCCCCTGGATTGTCTCACATGAGCTTTTGGAGGGCACTTCACATTCAAACTGCAACAGGAACTGAAAGGAAGATCTTGAAGAGGTTGACCAATTGCTCATAGCATCATAATTCACAATAACTAAAATGTGGTAGCAATTCAGGTGTCCATCAATGTGATAAAGTCTTTGTTTCGCGTTGCTAAAACAAAATACCTGAAACTCACAGTTTTGGGGGCTCGAGTGGCCACTGGTGTCGAAACATGGCAGATGATATTACACAGTGGGAGCAAGCTTGAGTGGTGAGTGTCATGTACAGAAGACAAACACATCATGTGAACCCACTTTATAAAAACCTGTGGTCTTGATAACTAATTTTGTCCAGCAAGATCTAACCCACTTCTGTGAGATGGGCATTTTTCTCTTACAAGGGTGGCTCACCTGTGTCTTACTATTTTCCACTAGGCCCCTCCTCTTACGGTTCCACCATCTCTCACTACCATTACGTTGGGGACTAAGCCTCCAGGACACAAACTTTTGGGGGAACAAAACATATCCAATCCATAGGAAATGGATAAGCAAAATGTGATATATACATACATACAATGGAATATTATTTAGCCTGAAAAAGGAAATTCCAACACATGCTATGAGAACATTGTACTAAGTGAAATATGCCAGTCACAAAAAGAGGAATACTGTATCGCTTCACTTACAGTGGGAATTTAAGGCAGTCAAAAGCACAGAGGCAGAAAGTAGAAAGTAGAATGGTGACCGCCAAGGCCTGGGGGAATAAAAGTGGGGAGGTGTCTAATGATAATGTAAAGGTTTTGCAAGAGAAAAAATTCTGGCAATTGGTTGCACAACACTGAAGATATTTAACACTACTACATTGAACACTACTGAACACTTTCAAACAGTGAAGATGGAAAATTCTAGGTTGTGTATTTTACTACATGTTAAAAATAATAAAAGACATCCTGATTGGAAAGGAAAAAGTAAAACGGTCTTAATTCACAGAAAGCTGTCTATGTAGAAAGTGGAATCTACAGGGGGAAGCCACTAGGATAATTTAACTGAGCAAGGTGACAAGATATGTCAATACACAAAAATTGTCCTTCCACGTATTAGCAACAAACATTTGGAAACTGAAATACAGAACCATTTACAGTAGGATCCAAAAAATAAAATATTTAAGGATAAGTCAGATAAAAGATGTGTAAAGCCTAAAATCTACAAACTGTTCCCGAGGGAAATCAAAGCGTATCTAAGTAAACGGAGGGGTGCACAGCAGGCTCTCCAATCTGTGGGTTCCACGCTGGCAGGGTCAGCCAACTGCACAGCATCCGTACTCATCTTGTGTAGACATTTGGGGGCCGTTATTCCCTAGATGATGCATTGTAACAACTATGACACAGCACTTGTGTTCGGTACTGCTGGTGACCTAGAAGTGACTTAGCACACAGGAGGTGTGTGAGCACCGTGCCATTTTATGTAAGGGGCTTCAGAATCTTCAAGGGGAGACCTGGAACCTATCTGCCACAGATACCCAGGAACGACTATATTTATGGACTGAATCAAAATGGTTAAAAATGGGGCCAAGGAGGCTGAGGAGTGGCTCAGTGGTTGGAGCACTTGCTTGGCCCGTGCAAGGACCCGAGTTCAAACCTCAACATCACATGCATAACTAAGTTGGAGAAGCAAGGGCCAGATGAAAAAATAAATAAAATTGATTCTTTCTCTCTCTTAGAAAATAAAATTGGTGGGGCTGGAGCAGTGGCTCAGTGGTTGAGGTGCTTGCCTGGCATGCGTGAGGATGTGGGTTTGAACCCCAGCACCACATACACAACCAAGTGTCAGAGCAATGAAGGCCACATGAAAAACTAAATAAAATTGATTTTCTCCTCTCTCTCTCTCATTGTCCCTCTCTTAAAAAAAAACTGGGGCTAGGGTTGTAGCTCAGTGGTAGAGTACTTGCTTGGGACAGGGTTCAATCCTCAGCACCACATAAAAATAAAGGTAAAATCAGAAGTAACCTTTAAAAATTGTTTAAAATGTCATTTTTTTCCATCTAAACTGGATCTCTCAAGTCAATGCAATTCCAGGCAAAATCTTAACAGGGCTTTTTGGGTGGAGGGATTGACATGTTGATTCTAAAATTCATAAGTGGAAATTCAAAGGACCGAGAGCAGCAAGAACAACTTAAAAAAAAAAATAAACCCTGTAGAAAAATTAACACTGGGGCTGGAGTGGTGGCTCTGAGGTTACGGTGCTTGCCATGCATGCAAAAGTACACAAGTTCAAACCCCAGCATCACGTACACAACAATGTCTTGGAGCAACGAACGATACGTAAGAAAATAAATAAAAAATTGTTTAAAAAATTAACACTATCTGATTTCAAGAGTTATTACAAAGTCCCAGCAATCAGAGCAGTGTGGTATACAGCAACCCAACAGATAAAGGGAAAGGAACAGAATCCAGGCTAGAACCACAACTAACAGATGCAGATACAGTTGCAATTTGGTGGATTTTCTTCTTTGCACACGGACGATCTTCAGGACATAAGTCACACGACAATCCGGTACCTGATGGACTCTGCACATTCTTATTAAGGATATAAACTCCCCCTGGGACAAAGTAAGAGTGGATCAGAGCAGCCAGGGGGGTAGACCGTGCCGCGTCCCTTGCTCGCCCTTCAGGTGCATGCCCTGTCCTTCTTCACTCTGCTTTGAGCTCAGGAGCTGACCATTAGATCACAGCGACCGACTCCCACACTTGCTGGCTTTGTGAGCCAGGCTGGTGAGGGACAACTTTTAGCAAGTGCTTGAAGGGAAGAGAGTGACATCAGGGTATTTACTCTCCTGGTTCCCTCTGTGTGAGGCTGCCAGCCCATCTGGATCCCTGGCTCGCAGGTCACGGTTCTCAAGATGGGACGATACGTAGAATTCCCTTTGGGCTCCAGGAACCACCCCAGCTCCTCATCCATTACAGCTGAGGGATGACATCAAGCCCAGGATACTGGCCGCCACTCCCCTATACCCATAATCTTCCCTTGATTTACCCTATTTTGTGTGCTTTTCCCTAATACCCAAGTAGAACTCCCATGTAACATGTGAGACAGAATTAATTTATTGTTTCATTTGGCCTTCGTTTCTCCAACACTTAGTTGTGTATGTGGTGCTGGGGTTTGAACCTGGGTCCTTGTGCATGCCAGGCAAGTGCTCCAACTGCTAAGCCACTGCTCCAGCCCCAACACAAAAATATTCTTAATGGCACTGTTTATGACCATAAAACCTGGAAACAATCTAAGTGCCCATCAACTGTAAAACATTAATAAATTGTGGTTTACTCAGAAAATGGAACATTATAGCAGCAGTCAAAACTAATGACTACAACATGCAGTATTATGGAAGAAATTTCAGCAAAAAATATTAAGGGAGAAAAGGAATTTCCAGAGATATCACACATGTAATAGCACAATACACTCTAATCTAGAAAGCTATCTTAAAAATGTAATTTGTAAAGACTACACACAGATGCAATAAAATGGGAAGCAAGGAAACAATGATGATTCAGGACTGTAGTTATCTAGGTGTGTGTCAGCAGTAGTGGATTCTGGCAGGTGAAGATTTGGTTGGATGTAGATTATTATGGTCCCAATTTTCCTTTTAGGAAGTTGGTTTTTATTGCTGTTATTAAAAGTAACCAAAACATGGATCAGTGATGACAAATACAATATTGCTTTTGAATATTTGAGGTTCAGTTTTAAAAGGGGAATATTTATGCAGGGACCTATATAGGAAAATTTAAAAATGCCCCAACCTAGTCTAGGGAGCCAGGAAAGTCTTCCTAGACCCTCTCTGATGCCTACCTACAGTCATCAAGTGGAAGGGGGTTGAGGGTGGGTGGGGAAAATCACAGCTGGCAGGAGACGGCCTGAACGAATACCTAAGGCAGGGAAAGGCACTGAGCTCTTAACACTGTGAAGAGTTCTGCTGCTACAACGTTGTATTATTGGGCAGTAGTTTTCTGAGGATTTGTAACAAATCAAAACAAACTTGATGGCTTGCAATAGGAGAAAATTTTTCTCTTTCACAGTTCTGGAAGACAGAAGTCCAAAATTGATAGCATCAGACCCAAATCAAAGCCATGGTAGGGCTGCACTTCTCGGGAAGACGCAGCAGAGAATCTGTTCCTTGTTCTTCCAGCTTTGGTGACTGGCTGGCAGCATTTCCTTGGCTTGTGGCCATGTGATGCCAATCTCTGCCTCTGTGGTTGCATTGCTTCTGTGAAAACCTCCTCCTCCCTCCCTTTTATAAGGCTGCATGTGATTGCAGTTAGGACCCCAAAGGGATAATCCATCTCTACATCCTTAATCTTGGCTGAAGGGCCCCCTCTCCCCTCGTTTTGCCATATAATGGAGTATTCACAGGTTCTAGGAAGGGAGTGATTTCTCAGTCCATTACAAAACACAAACTGTAAAGAAACTGTATTCCCTTCTGTCTTCCCAGCATCCTGAGGTTACCTGGAAATCCAGATTTTCCCATTGTAATCAACTCATACCCAGAATTGTCATCTAGTCTCTATCACTGATCTCTGGGAGTCTGTCTTTACAACTCTGGAATCATCGTTAATACACATTCTATTTCTAAAGTGGGTTTTACTAGACCTTCCAAGAATGCTTCTCTTGTTACTTTTCTACTCCAAGGAAAGCTTTCATGAAGTCCAATTAAGCATGGCTGCGTACTCAATGACTCCTTACAACTTGCTTCCTAAAAGCAGATCCGGAGTTGGTTTTGAGGTCTTAAGCATGAGTACTGTCTCTGCCTCTGTATCTCATACGCCTTTATTGTTATGAATTGCATTCCACCATCAACAAGAGACCCATCCAAGAGGTTTAAACGAGGCAGTTTACCTCTCTTCTTCCAAGTAAAAGGTCCAGATGTAGTTAACAGTAATCCCCTTAAATTATCACGAGCACATCTTTTTTAGCTTTCATGAAGTACAGCGTGAGCTTTGTCTTCAGGATACCGCATAGTCCGAGGTGGCTTCAAGAGTCCAAGCAATTATGCGTGTGATGGAGATGGAATCCATCACCTTCAGATAGCAGAAACAGGAAGCACAGAAAGCAGACAGTGCTCTCACCCTTTCCCTTCTAAAGGGCCTTCCTAGGGGTTGGGGATTTAGCTCAGTGGCAGAGCGCTTGCCTACCATGCACAAGGCCCCAAGTTTGGTCCTCAGCCGTAAAAAAAAAAGAACCTTCCTAGACACTGAGCGCACTCCCCTTGGTACCCATCTCACTGTGCAGCAACTTCTTCACGTGGTCATGTTTTTTGCAATGGGACTTTATAATAAACATTTATATTTTCCCAGCTGAAAATATTACTCAGAGCATTGTTATAAGGAACAAGAGAATGGAGAAAGAATAGATACTTTAGGAAGCCAATTGGCAATATTGTTCTCAATGTCCTGAGTTTTTGTGCCTACAAGATCCAGGAGGGACAAAAATCACTCTTTTTCCATAGTATTCTCTGGAAGTCAAGGCATAACCCGCTTTTGAGGAGTGGGGAATGAGCTCTGGCTTCGCCTTTTGTTTAGTTAATTCCGTCAGGGATCTCTGCAAGCATGCACTCAGGGAGAGGGCTTATTCTGGACTTGTGTGTCTTTGCCCCTGCATCCCTCCACTACACATATAATCCACGCAGACACAAAATACTTTTGTTGCTCAAGTAATCCTGTAATTTTTCAGTGAAGAAATCTTGGGCAACACTATATCAGCCAATAATTAAGGTCAAACAGCCCCAAATCAAATTTGGCAGTATGCACCCATGACATGATCACTTTGCCTATGATTTTTCTCCCCAAAACCCATAATCCTGGTCCATTTACCATAAGAACATCAGACTAATTTCAAGAGGGGAATCCTTCTAAATACTTGACTAGTACTTTTAAAATCTGTTAATGGTCAGCAAAAATATCCACATCCATTGATTCGTCTTTTTGTCCTTTATGATAAATTTTTAAGCTTTGCAGCAAGAGATTTAAAATTTTTGTCCCAGTCAAATATATCTCATTTTTCTTCTGCAGCTAGTGATTTCTGCACCTTATGTAAGAAACCAATGTCAAATCCATGGTCAAGGTTTTCCCTTGTTTTCATCTATGAATTTTAGCTTTCTTATACATCTTTGATCCATTTTGTTAATTTTTATAAATGGTATGGTGAGGATTCAGATTTGTTCTTTTACATGTGGATGAGCAGTTGTCTTGGCATTTGAAGGGACTGTCCTTTCCCCATTTCATGAACTTGAGCATCCATGTCAAAGTATCTGTTGATATACTGGCTTATTCCTGGAATTCATTCCATGCCACACATCTATATGTCTGTCATTACGCATGTACCACAGTGCTTTGATTACCATGTATCTGTGTTATGCTTCAAAATTAGCAAGTAAGCTTTTACGTCAGCCCCCATTTTGGGCACCTTGCAATTCGATATGAATTTTAGGACTGACTTTCCCATTTTTCAAATAAGGCAACTGGTTTTTTGTTCGTTTTCAAAGGAAGAGAGGGACAGCGAGAGAGAAAGAGAGGCTCATCTTTAGTTTTTCACGTGGCTTTCGTTGCTCTGATACTTGTGTATGTGGTGCTGAGGTTTGAACCCGTATGCTTGCACATGCCAGCCAAGCGCTGTGACTGCTGAACCGCTGCTCCAGCCCACAACTGGAACTTTGATAAGCAATTACACTGAGCTTGTGGACTGCTTTGGGTACTACCGGCAGTTTACAACGTCTTGCAATCCATGAATACAGGGATGTCTTTCTGTTCACTTAGGTCTTGTTTCTTTCAGCTGTTTTGTAGTTATCAGTGTTTATAGTCTGGCACCACTTGGGTTAAATTTATTCTTGTGTTTATTCTTAAGTGTCTGTTCCAGATGCTAATGCAAATGGAATTGCTTAATTTCCTTTTTGGACATTTGTATTGCTAATGTATAGAAATCTAACTGATTTTTTTATCCTAAAAATACTTTGCTAAATTTGTTTACAGGTTTGATAGCTTTTTTGTGGATTCTTTAGGATTTTCTATACATAGGGTGTAATTTGTTACTACAGACATTTTTGTTCTTCCCTTTGGAGCTTGGATGACTTTTTCCCACTTTTATATGTTCTAGATGGACTGTAAGGGGGTGGGGGAGAGGGAGAAAAAACATTCTAAAACATTCTGACGTTGCAGTTTCATCAGGCTTTTCAAGCTGTTTGGAAATGTAGACATATCATTTTCAGAATCTGTAGACAGTGTGTCACGAAAAGGACAATAAGCATTGTAGTCTCTGTAGCTAATGAACGCGCACTCTATAAGCATTCCAACAGCATTTGACTGTTTGATTGAGGCAGGATCTCATTGCCTAGGCTGGTCTCCAACTCACAGGCTTGGGTGACCCTCCTGCCTCAGCCTCCTGAGTAGCTGGGGCTGTAGGTTTGAGCCACCATGCCAGATAGTTCAATAGTACTTTAAATTATACACAGTAATATAAAGAACAGCTTTCTTCTTGTTTTCCACTGAATTATTTTTAATGTTTTAAAATACTGAATAAATTGAAACAAATTTGACAAGGACATTTCACCTTTTATTACACAAACTATATATACAAAATGAAATCCTAGAACTGAAAGATGAGTCTGGAAGAATAAGTTACAATTAATTAACTTTTATAAAAATGAGTATGAATGTGTATCTCTAGCAATATACACAATATTTAAATATTTTCATTCAGTGATTAGCATTTCTTTGTGGATTATAAAAGACAGTATCTACTAATAAAGGTCTCTGAGATCTGTTTATTTCTGTCCACCTTAGGGTTGAACTCAGCGGTGCTCTACATATCCAACCCTTCTCAAAAGTTTTTTTATTTTGAGACTGGGTCACACCATGTTACCCAGGTTGGCCTTCAACTTGCAATTCTCATGTCCCAGCCTCCCAAGTAGCTGGGATTCCCTGTGTGCATTACCATGCCCAGCTAATTTACTTTGTTTTAGAGAGCTTTAAATATCCAGAAAATAGGGACTGGAGGTAGCTCAGTGGTTAAGGCACTGGCCCAGCATGTGCGAGTACACAGGTTCAAACCCCAGCACCCATGTACACAACTAAGTGTCAAAGCAACGAAAGCCATGTGAAAAACTCAATAAAAAATTCTGTCTCTCTCTCCCTCTCTCACTGTCCTTCTCTCTTAAAAAAAAAAAAATAAATAAAAATCCAGAAAATAGTCAACAACAAAAGGCACCTCAATTTTGGACTGTATTAAAATTCAGAATCTTGAGTTCAATCCTCAGTACCACCAAAAATCAAGAATCTCTCATGGCAAGAACACACTTCCTTATTCCTCAGACAGGGTTTCTATTTTCCTCAGACAGGGAAGCTATTTTTAAAAAGTTTTTTGATGCCAGGATTGAACCAAGGGGTGATTAACCACTGAGTCCATTTCTATTTTTTATTTTGAGACAGGGACTAAGTTACTGAGGCTGGCTTTGAACTTGCGATGCTCTTGCCTCAGTCTCCTGAGCTACTGGGATTACAGGTGTATGCCACTGTGCCCAGCTTCAACAGAAGGTGTTTTGTAAACTAATGCTAGAATAATCATCCTCCAAACAGAGAAGAATATGTGTGGAGATGAATGGTTTCAGCTTTAAGAAAGAAATGTATTTTTGGTATCAGTAATACAAAATTTACATTTATATTCATATATTTGTACATAAAAGGTATCTATAGAATATAACCTAAACACAATTATAGAAATATATAGTTTTCAAATATAAAAACTTTGTGATATTAAAAAGATGTTCAACAAGATGGTCATTAACACATTTGTTATGTTCATAATTATAAAACTAAACCAAAATATTTAAAAATTTTTATTAGCCCAAATTAGAATTATTGAAATGTTTATCTAAACAATAACTTTGATATTAGAGAACAGAATTGTGGTGTGGCTCTCCTGCAAACAAAGACTTGAACTAAATGAACAACTGGGCAAGGCAGGAGGGAAAGACATAAAGGAAAATGAAGATAACAAGAAGCAAAGACAATGGACAAATGTCCACTGATACAATAAACTACTTTTAGGAAGGGCAAAATTAAAAGTGCTTAATACAAAAACATTTCAATGTCACTAATTATTTTTAAGTGCCATAAAATCTTATCAAAATAACTTTATTAAGAGTTGGCCAAACTTCAACTACTACTATTATTACAGTGCTTTGTTCAAACAAACTTCCAATATTTATCAGTTATCTTACACATGTACATAAATATCAGGAAAGTTAAATACTTTAACTACTTTAATCTTTTCCTTAAAGATGCAAGATTTTTTCTCGCATCTGGACATGCAGACATGTCAAAAGTCAATTAAATAAGAACTGAATATAAAAATACTTGATAGGGTGACATCATGATCTGGAACAACTGAAGTTTTCTACCTCTTGCTCCATTTTCTATATAAAGGGTAGGAAAGGGCAGGAAGGAAAAATAGTAAGTTTTCAATATCAAAACGGCTAAAACATAATTATTGCTATTTTCCAAATAAATACCCTTCAAATACTAGTATCTGATAGTGAAAATAAAAATTTAGTTTAGCATATAAAACTGTCACAAACTATTTTCACGGACAGGATTCATTATTTAAATGTCCTTGAAATGAGTCTGAGTTCATCTGACTCATTTACATATAACTATATTCAAATAGTTCCTTACATGTAAGTACTATATCCATGCATTCTATAAAATACGATTAAGATAAGTAGGTCTACCTTTAAATCTATCTTAAAAGGCATCAGATATCTTCATTAAAATATAACAAAACAGAATTTTCAGTTTTACCAATACTAAGTTCATTGTTAACTAATGAAGTTATGGATTAAAAATAAAACTGAACTCACTGGTAGACAGAAATCCATAATACACATATTAAATATGGTTAAATACTTCCAATCTGATAAATAAACCTTAAGCCATCTTAAATATATTATTAACAACAAAAAATAGCATTAAAAATAGCTTTAATGCGATAGTTTACCTGAATAAGTATTGTTTTATCATAGTCCCTGCGATGCTGATAAATACACTGGCTGATTACTGCATACAAATTTTCCAGTTGCAATATATTGTATTCTTGACTTTTTTTAACAACAGTCTTCAAAAGATTCTAAATGAAAATATAAGTGTTTACATATGTGAGATAAATCCCTGAGATAAGATATTTAATTCTGAAGGTTTGGGGAACTGTTATCATACAAGACACAGAGAGGACAGATCAAGCCATCTGATGGGACAGGCAGCCTCTGGGAATGCCTCTGACATTTAGCTGTATAATGATATCACATTCTGTGATCCTGGCCTTTGTTTTGGGTAACTCCCATTCTAAAAACTACAGCTAAGGCTGCCATTTTCAATTGTAGCCATAAGCCTCTGCAGACAAATTTTAAAATAACTTCAAATTAATAGTTAATAGGAAAAAAGGCAACTTTTTTTTCTTTTTTTAAAAGAGAGGGAGCAAGTGAGAGAGGATCAATTTTATTTATTTTTTCATGTGGACTTTGTTTCTCTGACACTTAGTTGTGTATGTGGTGCTGGTGTTTGAACCTGGGTCCTTGTGCATGCCAGGCAAGCACTATAACCACAGAGTCACCGCTCCAGCCCCAAAAGGCAACATTTATGCAGTGTGTTTTATGGCAGAATAAACACATTATAATTAATTCCATTATGAAAAGAAGAACTACATAAGTGGTGGCTGCCTTAACACTTTGGGGTTGTTTTTATGAAAAGGACTTTCCATCTACTTAGTGTTTTTCTCAAGAATGAAATGGTAGACTCAGGATTTCTGTAGTTCTTCAAGTGTGGCCTGACTAGGCTACGTCATTACAATTAAGTAAAAATGAATTGAAAAGGTCTAAAGTAATGGTCACAACAACAAGATATGGGAACAATGATTTAGAAAACTATAAACTATAAATGAAGACATAAGTCACCTTCAATCAATGCCTTTATGCAAAATGTCCTATAGAAAGTTTCTTTCTCAAAAAAGGGCATCATTTGCTGCATTCTAATAGATACATACACTATTAAACAGTGGGGTTATTTTACCCGAAAAAGTTATGAGTTGAAGTTGTTTTAATAAATGAATGTCTATAATTGAGTCTAAATGATATACCTATATACTGAGAACAAAGCTATAAAATTTATAAAAACTGATTAGTAGAACAATAATTGCTACCCATACCCCAAACAACATGGTCAACTATACAAAATTCCTATTTTCACAGGCACGAGATTCATAAGGGCTTTTAATTTTAAATATTTTAAAGAGATTTCTCAGACACGATTTTACTAAGAGAAAGCATTCCAGTAATATTGCTGCTTCCCTCTCTAATAGACATCAACTTCTTAGTAGCTTTGCTATACTCAAAAGAAAATGGCTTTCCTGAGCTAATTATTATCGGCAGATTTACCTTGCACTTAGAACTTAAAGCACATTTCCTTCTAAAACATTAATCTATACAGAAAATTTATCTTTGATACATGCATATACTTTAATACAATGGGACATTTCAATGTACTCAATACTTGAAATGTACCCCCCACCAAAACAAATAAACAAACAAAAACTCAAAAACAAAAACACTCCACATAAATTGGAATTGGGGATGTAATTCTTTTTCTTATTTCAGATTATGTTAAAGCAAGTTGCTGGTTGGGGAGGTAACACTTGTTTAGGAGTGTCAGGGAGGAAGGTATGGTCACCCTTACAAAAGTAATGGCCAAGCCAAGAGTACAAAAAAGTAGAGAAAGTAAAGAAAACTCATATTATTAACTATGAGGATGTCATTTTATTGGAGCAATGAGGATGAAAACCCAGTTAAGGAGAAGACACAGAAAAAAGAAATAGCAATGGATAACCTAGTAGCGTACTGGAATGACAGCTATTTTCCCTATGGTCCCTTATCACAGATCCTCATATATAATTCCCAATTTGGAACTTGAGAGTCGGGGAGGAAAAGAGCAGTAAAAGGAACCCAAATGCAAGAAAAGCTTTTAGCTTCTCATGAAGTTCTTATTAGCCAGCATGCTACTAGTCCACCATCTAGTATTTGGGGATTACCTTGCACAGTGAAAGCATTATGATTTCAGTTTACATACTTTTAATCGCTCATGGTCCACAACAAGGGAGGGGGTAGGCTGAGAAAGAATTGCCAAAGCCTTTTCAACACTGATGAGCTGCTGCTGCTCTACCTGGGAACGTCTAGCTCGAGTCATTCGCAGAATACACATTTCTGGAATGAAAAAGCAAACAACTATTATTTAGTTCACAGACATAATAATGCCTAAAATAAATATTGGGTCAAGTGAAAAGCCTGTCTTCTGCATAAGACTCACAGAACTTAAGAGCTGGGAGGGATCTCAAAATTTTATTAGACCACAGCCATGTCTATTTTACCTACTGTGAATGTCATTTTATGAGCAGGGTCAAACAGTTTGACATAGAGATCATAAGGGTTCTACCTAGCCTAAAGTATTTACTAACCAGTTTCTAGCTATTTAAAGAAAAAGTTTGCTAACCCTTGATCTGGAGTAATTTACTCACTGATAGATGAGGAAAAATGAGACCAAGAGAGGTGAAAAGACTTTTCTAGGTCATAAACCTAACTATTTTAACCTAGGACAAGAACCCAGATATCCTGATAGATAAGCAAGAATCTTTCCCTCTAAATAGTGGCTTTTAAAAAAAGATATTAGAAAAAGAGAACAACTTTGATCCAATACAAATTATTATATAACTCAAAGATTAACATTTAAAGCACCCATATTAGGGGCTGGAGCAGTGGCTCAGTGGTTACAGTGGTTGCCCAGCATGCGGAGTACACGGGTTCAAACAGAGCAACGAAAGCCATGTAAAAAACTCAATAAAAATTGATTCTCTGTCTGAATGTCCTTCTCTCTTTAAAAACATAAAATAAATAAATAAAGTACCCATATTAGGTCTGAGGGATGTAGTTCAGGGTAGAATGTTTGGCTACCAGGTGAGAAGCCCTGGGTTTGACCCTTAGCACCACTAGTAAATGAATACACAAAGTATCCACATTAGAGGAAATACCCTTGTCCATTGTTCCTTTACTCGCACTAGAACTCATTTTGAGGAAGCTCTTCAAAAATACAAAAGTTCTATATATAAATCACAAATTGAAAACCCCAATCTCATTATCTTAGTCAATTCTCGTTTTTTACCAAAATAAATTTTGGCCCTTACCAACCTTTGGCTTTGTATCACTAAATGTTTAGGTTTCTCAAAATCCAAACAAATCTACTGCCAAAGCTCAAGATTCAAACGAAGACAATTCTAAATGGAATATCTGGGGAGTAGGACCATCATGACTTTACAATAAGATAAAATGATGAGTGTGGGTAAGACTTACCTTTTCCTTCATTTTCACCAGAAATGTCTATTATTTGAGAGCTTGAAGGATCTCCATTGCAAGCAATTTTGTCTTTCCTCAATTCTGCACACGGTAAAGCATTCCTAGATTCTTCAAGTTCAATATTGTAAGTACTTGAATTATTATTTTCCAATTCTATTTTGTTTTCAGAGGCATTTTGCTGTTTCTCATTTTCCTCTATTGAGGACTCTCCTGTGTTTCCAGTCTCATTATGGTCTGCACTTGTATCTTGAGTTTCCTCAGTATCACTCTCCATTTTGTCATCTGTAGCATTTTGACTATCATCTTTTGCCTGTGAAATTTTTCTTTTCTTTGTTATGGTGCCTAAGTACCACTTTGACTTTTTGCGGATTTTTCTCTTCAACTGAGCTTCAAAGAATTAAAGAAAAAAATAAAGATAAAAGAAAATCTAAAATTTTTCTAGATTCTAAGAAATGAAGAGAAAACAAACCAACAAAAAACCCCCTGAGATGTGACAGGATAAAGGGTTTGAGAAACCACATTAGTTTTGTATGGGCTACAAAAGTAGAGTTCTATGAGAAGGTGTAGAAGTGGACAAGGCCGAGATCAAAATGTGACCTGTCATTCTAAGGAGGTTAGGTCTTATCGGGAATGACGTTTTTAAAATCTTGGGAAATGACATGACTACCTGATAT
The DNA here is from genome assembly GCA_004027875.1 of Aplodontia rufa. Lineage (NCBI taxonomy): Eukaryota > Metazoa > Chordata > Mammalia > Rodentia > Aplodontiidae > Aplodontia > Aplodontia rufa. The sequence continues at coordinate 17,378 of PVKS010014656.1, forward strand.
ATATTTTAGATCATTTTGGCAGAAGTATAAGAAATAAACTAGAAGGCAAGACTTAAAATAGTCCACACTGTTTCTCATATACTAAAAACTCTTTTAGTCCCATTACATGTATATTATTTCACTGAAATTTCCCCTTTAACCCAATGAAGTTTGCTACCATTATCACCACCATTTTACAGATGAAGAAACCAAGGTACAGAGAGATTAAATAGTCTGTCCAGACTAGATGCAGTATATTCACAGTGCAATATTCTATGGGAGAAGTACAAATTATGCTGTAGAAATGACAAAGGGAAAAGGGAGGATAAATTTGAAAGACATGAAGTAGATTTCATAGAGACTTTGAAGTTATCAAATGTGGGGAGGCAATAAGATAAATGTTGTTCAATGATACCATACTTATCAAAATGTATATGGAAAAGAGGAGATCTCATTATTTACATTTTAGATGGAAGTACGTGATAAGGAATCTAGAATTCCCTTCAAATTGGAATATATGTATACCAGAGTAAGTTCAGGAAAGCAAATTTTACAAGGGGTATACAGGCTTTTTTTAACTTGAACTTTTAACTGACATATAACATGCACACATAAAGTACTCAAAATATAAACATACAATGAATATCCAAACAGAAGAAACCCATGTAGCTAGGTCTGGTGGCACATGCCTGTAATCCCAGCAGTTTGGGAGGCTGAGGCAGGAAGATTGCAGGATTGAAGCCAGCATCAGCAACTTTACAAGACAATGACATAAAAAAAAAAAAAAAAAAAGTCTAGGGGTGAAGACGGAGGTGGAGCGGTAGCTCAGTGGTACTGCGTTCACCTGGCATACACGAGGACCCTGAGTTTAAGCCATAGCACCACATATACAACTAAGTGTTGGAGCAACGAAAACCAGATAAAAAACTAAAGCTGATCCTTTCTCTCTCATTCTCCCTCTCTTAAAAAAAAAAAAAAATTGTTGGGGATGTGGTTCAGTGGTTAAGCATCCCTGGGTTGAAAAACAAACAAAAAACCAAAAATAACCCCCCCCAAACCAACAACAACAACAAAGACCCAAACCAAACCAGCATAACCAGCCCTCAGATCAAGAAACAGAACATGTGCCACCTCTCCAGTTACCCTTATTTTAGTTACAGCACCCTAGAATAAACAGTATCCCAACTCCTACCACACAATAGGCTAATTTTGTCCATTTCTGAATATGAATATACACATGTATTTTAAAATTAGTTTCTAAAAGTTTGGAAGATTTGTCTGTACTACTGTAAATAGTTGAGGTTTAATCATTCTGTTACATAATCCGTATTTTTTCATTCTACTATTGATGGAAATTTAAGTTACTTCTAGTATTGCTTCTTTGAATGTTCTCGTACATGTCTTTGGTAGATGTAATGTAAGAATCCGATGGGGCACACAGCTAGAAATTGATTGCTTTAAGGAAGCCGATTTCCATGCCCTCAATTTCCATATGATTACATGCTTAAAGCTGATAGGATTGAGAGCATCTTGATAGTAGAGGCCTCTTGCTAATACTCCTTTTTCATCCTTTTTCCCAGGTGCATCCCATTTAACAAAAGAGCTTCATCTTTATTTCAAATCAATTAGCCCATGATGGACAAATATGCAACACAGCAAGAGAAGGTTCAAACTCTAGCAAAACACATGTGCACACACATGCACGTGTGAGATCTAACCAGGCTGCTAAGAATTGAGGTCAAAATCTGGGAAAACGCAGGGCCTGACATTCATAGGGCTTACAAAGCAAAAACTGGAATTAAGAGCCTGCCAAGGAAGGTAGGATCAAAAACAAACAAACAAAAAAAACCAACCTCATAGACTTTTGGTGGGTATCCTGTGGAGTTACACCCCCCAAATAAGAGGGAACAGGAAACAAAGTAGACCGGGATCCATAGGAAATGAAAATCAGTTTCAAAACAAGTCAATCCACAGTTAGATGGTGAAATGGGATTGCAAGTGGTACACTGTAAACCTGGATATATTTCAAGAATGTGAAGCTGCCTTAATATTAGTAAAATCAATGTAACTTCTGTACTAATGAAGAAATTGAGGGAGAAAGTAAAAGGAACTACAAGCAAATAAAGGTTACAATTTCATAAATAAAAACTGTCCAACAGTACTTACCAGGTGTGCTGCAGGCCACAGGAATACTGGGTGCCTTTAGCTTTGCATTCTGCTCTAGATCTGACCTTTTATCACCAGCAAGAGTGGAATTTTGCTTTGGCATCACATGGTAATAAGATGGAGCATATTTGGAGGAGCTACAACCTTACAAACAAATGTGGGATTTCAAAAGAGATTCAAATTTCACAATTACATCAAGGATTAATTGCAAGGATTCAATACTACATCTGAAAGATCATTTTCTAGTGTCATCATTTTCCTACCTCTCTTCTTTCTAGATTCTTGAATTTCTTCACAAAGCTGCTCAAAGTCTTCATCAAGTTCTTCTTTGATGATTGCATACGCAGTGTCTCTTAAAGCACAGGCTCTATGCCTAATAAGGCGATCTGAGAAATGGGTGAAAACAATTCTTAATTTTTCCCCTATTAAAAAAAAAAAAAAAGCAAAACAAAAACCAAAAATCTCAACATTTTTGGCTTAGTAGCCATATATTTCCTTTTTACTTCTATCACAAATAAAAGTTATTAGAATTGTGCTCTTCTGTTTTTGTGGAGTTTTTGTTTGTTTTTACAGAGAGGGAGGGAGAGAGTGAGAGAGAGAGTGAGAGAGAGAAAAATAATTTTTTTTTTTTTAATTTTTCCATCCAGCCTTTGTTTCCCTGACACTTGGTTGTGTGCTGGGTGTTTGTGTGGTGCTGGGGTTTGAACCTGGGTCCTCACACATGCCAGGCAAGCACTCCAACCATTGAGTCACTGCTCCAGCCCTGTTTGTTTCTTTGTACTGGGGATTGAACCTAGGGACTCTTTACTATTGAGCTACTTCTCCAGTTCTTTTAGAGACAAGAGTCTTACTCAGTTGCTGAGGGTATCCTTAACTTGTGATCCTTCTGCCTCAGCTTCCTGAACGGCATGCATAATGGCACCTGGAATAATCTATGTTCTGACATCAAATTCAATATGGCAGATTAAACCTAAAAAATTTTATTGCTCTGCCCTATTCAGTTTCCTCTGAAAGAACAGAAAAATGAGTCAATAACAATACTAAACAATGATGACAAAAACCAAAAGGAAGGCTGTCAGTATCATTTGTGAACCAGGAATGTACAAGAATTTTGGCAGAGATACAGATGCTGTGACCACACTGACAGAGAAACTAAAGACAACGAAACAGCCCAGGAAAAAGCATAAGCATTGTAAACTCGACTATGCTTTGAGGAAGAAGGCAGGTTGCACTATTTACTCCCAGGTTACGAACGACACAATAACGTTACAAAGGATATTGCTAAGGCTTCTTCTCATGTGGCTTTTGGGCCTGAAAAAAAAAGGCAACTTAGGCAGTGCTTCTGTAGGTATGGTTTCCGGAGCCAGAAGCATCATCATCTAGTAACTTGTTAGAAACACGAACACTTAGGCCCCATATCCTACATATACCTAACAATCAGACACCAGGTGAAGGGATGCATCTGTCTGTGTGTTAAGAAGACCTTTAGGAGATTTTTTTTTTTTTTAAGAAAGAGGGACAGTGAGAGCGAGAGAGAGAGAAAGACAGAGAGAGAGAATCAATTTTATTTAGTTTTTCACGTGACCTTCGTTGCTCCAACATTTCATTGCGTATGTGGTGCTGGGGTTTGAACTCATGTACTTGCGCATGCTAGGCAAGCGTCGCAACCGCTGAGCTACTGCTCCAGCCCCCTTTAGGAGATTCTGATGCCCACTAAAGTTTGAACAACACTGGTCTAAAGTTATTTTTATACTGTCACAGGAGACAGAAGCAGCAGCAGTAAAATTGCAATGAAACAGAAAAGGCCCTGTCTCGGGGTAACTTCTTACTACAACTGAGGGTCCAGCTTGCTAGCTTGTTTCCCACTACTTACCTTTTCCCTGAACTATAGGGAAAAACCTAGGAATGACAGGGTAGAGATTTGGGAGAGGAAGAACAATGAGTTTTCCAATGATGTAGGGAACTCTTTGTAGTTCCCTATGCTAATCAATTTATAAGAACCATCAATCAGCGGTTTAGAAAGACATTTATAAAATTAACAGTATCCACCTTTGGAGAAAGGAAACACGGGACTTATATTACCATCAATAAGTATTATACTGTTACTTTTCACATAAAAATTATAATAGTTCTAAGAAATATTCTGAAATCAATTTTATCCTAGTTTTTTTACTTTAAGAAAACGGATAGAAAAGTAAAAAGGCTACTTTGTCTCACCTAAAGGGCATATAGCAGGTAACTGATAAGTGCCTTCAAATTCTGTCTCTGGGACTAGGGATATATAGCTCAGTGGTAAAATGCTTGCCTAGCATGCACAAGGCCCTGGGTTTGATCACCAGCACTGCAAAAGAACAAATTCCACTTTTCCTCTTTCTGTCAGTATTACCATGAGCAAAGTTTTCAACCTTTCTAAACTTCATCCTCTTCATCTATAGAATGGGGTAGAGCTGATTAAATGGCATTGTGAATGTAAAAAAAAAATAATATAGCACTTGATGTAAAAAATTTAACGCTTAGTAAGTTTTAGCAGCCCCCACATCACCCTCTGAAAAAAATTCACTAATGCTCACCTCCGGGATCTCTATCTGGATTATATTCTAATGCATTACTACAGATTAGATCAATATCTCTCAAATAGTCCTTCACAGTCAGATACTTGTGTAGATCGATTTTACTTATGACAGACGAAAGGTCCATAGGTTGCTTTATTACTGTGACATAATCAGGAACCTAAAATTCAAGCAAATGACCAAATCACTAAATTAACTCTAAACATAAAAAAGAAAAAAATGACTCAAGTTTCTCTGCTAGGTGATAAAGGGGACAGAGAATAAATAAGACATGAGGATAATATATTGATGTGAAACCTCTGACTCTAAGGAAGGCTGCTTGTGTTTGTACTTACTCCTATTCTTGGGCAACTACATTCTCTTTACTCATCCAACTGTCATCCATCCTTCAATATCTACTTAGGATCTTACTCTTCAGTTCCATCCCAACTGTGTAGGTCATGGTAATAACAGGTGGCATTAAGATACTTCTCAAATTGCTTTCAGAATGTTTAAGTTGGGTGGAGAAGGTTAACTGCCGATGCTTGGCAGGAAAATGTATTACACAGCTCTTTAAAAAGCCCCTACGTGTTAAGAACACTAACTCAGGACACATTCCATTTAGAGATAAGTTCAGGTCATAGCAGAGAACCATACGAATGCCACATAATGAAACATTACGATGTAAAGCACTTTTAAACTAAAGATCAAACTAATACCTCTTCAAGGTCAACAGGCTTAGTAAATACTCGGAATCGTTTATCAATAGCAAGCCTGTGTGTGACGTTTCTTAAGAAAATTCTCAGTTCTCTAAATGTATCTTCTTCCTGTTCTTCAAGTCGTTTCACTTCATCTGCTGTCAATGGTCTTGGCTCAGGTGGTGGTGCTACTGGGAGTACCTCTAAGGCCTGCAAAACTTCACAGGAATGGAAGACTTTAGTTATTATTCCTCTATAATATTGAGGGTGACAAGTGATTTAGTGCAAGTGGTACCAGGCTTTGAGGAGTTGTCTTTCTTACATCAGGAATCTAAAAATCTTCTATGATTAGTTTCTAATGTTAACTAGTTAATTTTTGAACTAATGAAGTCTTTTTCAAGTAAGTTTAATTTTGTTAAACAATGATATACAATAATATATAACACAATATAATGAAAGAATGAATACAAAAATGAATAACGAATAAACTGTCAGTACTTAGATTAAAAAAGAGAGAGAGTGGTCTGTCCCTGATAAGCTGGCAATTTATTAAGGGAGAAAGAGACATAATCACATCATTGTACTGTTGTATTAGTGATACGAGAAAAGTATGATGGGACAATTAATTTTGTCCAGGTAAATTAGGGACGGCCTTACAATAAAAAGAGGATAGTAACTCTTTCGGAAGAAATGAGAGAGAGACAGAAGCATTACTAACAATAAGCACGAATGAAATCATGAAAAGGCAAGAGTTATGTTGTATAGGGTTTAAAGACAAAGTGTTTTGTAACAAAGAGGTGGCAGTGTGTGTGTATGGGTGGGAGGTAGGAACACAAGTGCCAGAAATGAGCTGTGAAGGACAGCTTGGGGCTACACTGTGAAACACCCTGTGTGTTCAGAACTTTAGTTCATTTTAGCGGGAAGAACAGATTTTTAGGCAGTAAATCCATCAATGTCATGACTGAGATTCTGAGCTGATGTAAATGACCATTAACTGATATTTCATTCCCACGTTCTCAAAATTATATATTAACTCTAACCTGCTTTCTTATGCGATAGAGGAGGCTTAGCAGCTTGTTTTAAAATTAAATCTTCAAAAAATGTTGTCCGTTCTTCTGTCCCCGGTAACTGGACATTAAAAATCTCTCCATAATCATGGATAAATAATTCTTGCACCTTCAAAAAGAAAGTAAATGCAATATATACAGAATATACATATATGCAGTATGCACACATACAGTGTATGTATCAATCACTTAGTGCAGCATCATTATACACACATTTTAGCAAAAATTTAAATACAAAAATGATTTTTAGACAAATCTAAGTTTATTGAATTTATATATAAACCATGCTTCAACAGAACAGGTTCTTCCTTAAAACTCAAGAATACAAACTACAATTAATATAGAAACTGACTTGATAACATTTTTAAGGATTAGCTGAGATCAATTAATTTACTTCCACAACCCAAAGTGAAAATGGAGATATAAGAATGAGTGATTGTTTACTAAGAATTAAGGCTGAAAGATAACAAGTGCTTGTGAGGACATGGAAACTGAACACTTTATAGACTGCTGGTAGGAATGCAAAATGGTACAACCACTGTAGGAAAAAGTATGACAGTTTCTCAAAAAGTTAAACGCAGAATTACTTTGTGACCCAACAAATGCTCTTCTAGGTACGCATCAAAAACAAAACAAAAATTCAAAAGATACTTGTACACCAATAAGTGGAAACGACCCAAAATGTCCTCCATCAGATAAATGGATAAAAAGATGATATCAGGTACTTACTGTAGATAAAAAAAAGTATTAAGACAGAAACTCTGGGTCAGTATAACAGGTTAACAGGAGTAGAGAGAAAGGAATGAAGAGTTATACAATAGATCCACAGGTCCTACTTGGGATGATGAGAAAGTTCTGGAAATGGGTAGTGGTGATGGCTACTCAACTGAATGGTTAAAATGGTATATTTTGTTGTGTGTATTTTAACACACTCCCTAACAAACCCCAGACAAAAATGAAACAAAAAAAGGCAAAAAACATCCCCTTCAAAGGATGTTTCAAAACAAAGCTCCAGATCTTTTTAAAATTCATATTGAAGCAATCTCCAAAGCAAGAGTATTAAGAGGCAGAACCTCGAGGAGGTGATTAGGGAATAGAGTCTTATAAAAGAGCAGGGGATGGGGTTGGAGCAGTGGCTCAGTGGTGTCGCACTTGCCTGGCAGGCACGAGGACCTGGGTTCAAACCTCAGCACCACATACACAGCTAAGTGAAAACTAGATAAAAAACTGAAGCTGATTCTTTCTCTCTTCAAAATACATAAATACATAAAAGGGCCGGAGAGAAGTAGCTCTCAGCCCCCTTTCGTCCTTCCACCTTCTAGAATTTGCAGACAGGTGCTTGCCTCTTTCGTCACATAAGGTCGTAGCAACAGGGCACTACCCTGAAGGCGGACGGAGCGCAGCCCTCAGCAGATGCCCAGCCTGCCAGTGCCTTATCTTGGACTCCACAGCCTCCAGAACTTCGAGAAATGAATTATTATTTATAAAATTACTGAGTCTCAGGTGTTTATTAGAGTAGCGCAAATGAACTGTGAAAATATTTCTAATACTTTGTGACATAAAAAATTTTCCTCTTACTGTTCCGGTATCATTTATAAAATAAGTCTCAAGAACCTCTTTCTTCACTGACTTGTCAAAAAAAATTTCTTTTGAAATTCAAATACTTTTTCTTCTACATTAAAATTTCTTGGAATTTTTATTGGAACTCCTACTTTTTCCTCCGTTTCTGGCAGCCTAGAAATTATATGTTGTATTTATTTTAGTGTTGTAAGTTTTAACAGACATACTTAAGTTTCTTTTCTTTCCATAGTATAAAGTTAGTCAGTATCTGTACCATCAGACAAAAATCTGAACATGTTTTTCCTTCACTATACAAGAGTTCTCAGTCTCATAATCTTCCACCTTGATTTTTTTTTTCCTGCAGTACTGGGGATTGAACCAGGGGTGCTTTAACACTAAGCTGACTTCTGAGTAACTGGGATTATAGCCATGTGCCACTGCGGCCAGCTCATTTTGATAATTTACTCCGTTGAATTTGTGCCTTTCAAGCCCTGTGGGGGATTTTACTTCCTTTTTTAAGGGGTGGGGTTTATTTTATTTATAACATCTCTAACTAGGTTCTTTGTCACAACAGTATGCCTATGATACAGGGATATAATTATACAGCGGTATTAAGTATGAATTGTGATTCTGTCCATAAGATATAACTTGAATACATCATCATTCATTGTGGCTATGGCCTTTAAAAAGAAACAGAAGGACATTCAAGAGAATGACTAACATTTTGAAGAACTGCAACTAGGTATGATGTGCAGCAGAGATTGCTACTCAACCTATGTTCTCTCCTGTGAGTACGCTGGTGTCATGTTTTGTAGCCTTTCTTGCAGTGAGTGATGGCTATGTGACCTGAGTTTTAGCTAATACAACGTGAAAGGAAATGATCCACACCACTTCCAGATTAGAAAGATGAGAAGCCCAGTCCTTTCAGTGGGCTGGAGTCAAAGTGACCAGGAAAGTGCCATGATGAAAACGACTGAACCTCTCTCAGTTTCAGTGTTTGAAAGACTGCATGGTGAACACCAGATCTGCCAATTGAGGTACCTGCCTCACACTGCTAAGTGAGCAATAAATAAACTTATATTAATAACTCTAATGAATATGCCCTTTCATACAAGAAATGTTTAGTGTAAAGAAGCCTGGATCAGAGTAGAGGTAGAAAAAAATAAAAAAGAATTCAAATACACAGAGCTGTCCTTATGAAAACATATAAGGCAAATTATATACACTTTCCAGGAAACATACAGGTTAAGAAATGGAAACCTCAAAATAATCGGAGTTTTAGGAGTCAAGGCTAACAGAACTGTGTGAAAAGTGATTAATATAAAGGAATGGCTATAAAAAAGGGTCCAGAACTAGATAATTAAGTAACCAAAAACCTTTAAGGACCCTCCCCACCCAAAGAATCTATATACTTATCATTTCATAGCTTATTAAAACTTTCAGATTTCATTATCAATTATTAAAACAGACCAATCAGGACATAATCTGGTCCCCTGATAACTCCTTTCTACACACTCTGCTTTAGATATCCCAGCCTTCTTGCTATTTTTTCAACATGCCAGACATGGTGCTGCCTCAGGGCCTGTGCACTTGTTTTTCCCTCTCTGCAAGAAACTTTTATTCCTCAGAAACTCAAATAGTTCATTATTTTAACTTTTTAAAGTCTTAGTACAGATATCATCTTTCCACTGAAGTTTTCTTTCTTTTTTCTTTTTTTTTTTTTAAAGAAAGAGGGGACAGAGAGAGAGAAAGAGAGAAGCAATTTTTATTTAGTTTTTCACGTGACTTTCATTCCTCAGGCCCTTCGTTGTGTACGTGGTGCTGGGGTTTGAACTCGTGAACTTGCGCATGCCAGGCAAGCACAGTAACCGCTGAGCCAACACTCCAGCCCTGAAGTTTTCTTTTAGCTTTTCTATTTTTAATTGTTTTTTAAGAGAGAGAGAGAGAGAGAGAGAGAGAGAGAACGAATCAGTTTTACTTAGTTTTTCACATGGATTTTGTTGCTCTGACACTTTGCTGCATACATGGTGCTAGGGTTCAAACCCATGTCCTTGCGCATGCCAGGCAAGCACTATAGCCACTGAACTCTAGCCCCTTCTTTTAGCTTTTTAACACTGTGACCCTACCCAAATGTTTTTGGCACTCCTCAGCAAAATGTTTTCTCAATAATAATTACTGTTATATACTTTTAAAAAATCATTTCTGTCTTCCCCACAACTAAAATGTTAGCTTACATAGGAGGACACAAATTTTTTTCTACACTGTTTACTGTTCTAGGTCCCAATACCTAGAAACATGTTGGGAACAGTTAGCTTAGCACTCAATAAATATTAGTTTAAAAAGTATTTGAATTTGCCAAGTGCAGTGTGCACACCTGTAATACCAGCAACTTGGGAGTCTGAGGCAGGAGGAGCCTGAGTCCAAAGCCAGCTTCAGCAATTTAGTGAGGCCTTGTCTCAAAAAAAAAAAAAAAAAGGGCTGGGGATATAGGTCAGTTTTTGAGCGCCCTGGGTTCAATACTTGGCACACACACACACAAAAAAAAAAAAAAAGAAAAAAGAAAAAAGAGAGAGAGAGAGAGAGAAAGGTATTTTAATTTATCTTTCGATTAATATTCTAAAAACCATGACACACCAATTTTCTGAAAGGTATGGAATAATGCATAATAAATTCATTCATTTTAAAATATATATATACATAAGACAGGCATGGTGGCACATACTTATAGTTCCAGCTACCTGAAAGGCAGAGGCAGGGGGATCATTTGAGCCCACTTCAGGGCTGACCTGGGCAACACAGTGAGTCCAACTTTAAAATACAAATAAATAATATAAAAAGAGGAAAATGCTGGCATTATTAAAAATAAAATATAGACGCCTATAACATACTGACCTCAATGCACTGTACGTTCTAGTAGGATAGTCAAACAGATTAAAATTTAATGGCCACTAATGATAAAAAGAAAGCAGGGAAACGGAAAAGCAAATAAGAGGCAGAGAAGCTATGATGATTGAGAAAGCCTGATCAAGGAAGACAAATCAGAGATGGTGTCTGAGCAGACCTGAGAAAAATAAAGGGCCACAGCAGGCAAAACACACAGGAGAGTATTCCAGATAGAAAAAAATCATACATTTTGTTCACTATGTGGTTGACTCAATTGGCACATACTTGGAGAGCAATTTGGTACTATTAAAAATTGTAAATGTATATACGTTCACTTAGCTACACTTATTCTACTTTTAGAAACTGATGTTTAAAAAAACGCATAGTAATTCTCATATAAATTAAAACACATACTCTAACAGTTCATTTTTTAAATCCTAGAAAACAATCAAAACACCTATCAACAGAGATTCAGATTAATACTTAATACATCAGATTGCTTCAAGACAAGGGAGGGGGTGGGGACAAGGGATTTAACCCAGGGGTGCTCTGCCACTGAGATATATCCCCAATCCTTTTTATTTTGAGACAGGGTCTCACCAAGTTGCTTTGGGCCTGGCTAAATTGCTGAGGCTGGCCTTGAATTTGTGATACTCCTGCCTCAGCTGGGATCACAGGGGTGCACCACTATGCCCAGTCCCACGCACCTTTTAAAAGGAAGGAGACTGGCTAGGCATGGTGGTACAGGCCTATAATCCCAACTGCTCAGGAGGTTGAGGGAGGAGGATCACAAGCACCAGGCCAGTTTACAGAATTTATTAAGATCCTACATTAAAGTAAAATCTAAGGCTGGGGATGCATCGCAGTGGTTTGTGAGGCTCTGGGTTTGATTCCTAGCACCATAAAATAAAAAATAATAATAATAAAAAGAAAAAGAAAAAAGAGCCAGGGATGTAGCTAGCTCAATGGTAGAGCACTTGTCTACCTTAGCATGCACAAGGCCTTGGATTCAATCCCTGGTATGGGTAGTGTGGGGAAAAGAGAAAAAGAAGTACATATATGTATTTTATTTTAAGAGGGAGGGACAGTGAGAAACAGAGAGAGAGAGAAAGAGAGAAACAATTTTTATTTAGTTTTTCATGTGACTTTTGTTGCTCTGAGACATCATTGTGTATGTAGTGCTGGGGTTTGAACTTGAGTAATAACCGCTGAGCCACCACTCCAGCCTCAAAGATGTTAAGTATTAACAGATACAGAAACTACACTGATAGCTGAATAAAGACTACTAGGGCTGGAGCGGTGGCTCAGCGGTTATGGCATGCATGAGGACCAGAGTTCAAAACCCAGCACCATGTACACAGCAAAGTCTAGGAACAACAAAAGCCACATGAAAAACTAAATAAAATTGTTTCTCACTTTCTCTCTCTCTCTCTCTCTCTCTCTCTCACTGTCCCTTTCTCTTAAAAAAAAAAAAAACATGTATGTATCATGTAACACCATGTAACAAAAAAAAATACAATGTTTCCTTATTACACACATTACCATTCCAGCCTATGAGCATATAGGCCAAATAGAACAATGATATCTCTAGTAAGAAAACTTTTCCTTACAGAAGTACATAAAATGATAGCAATTGTAATTTTACAACATATTGATACTTGGCACAAACAACTCTCTTTTTAAAAGATGACTCCTTCTGCCAAAATTACCTCTTCTGGTAGAGCAGAATGGGGTTTGTCAGAAGTTGCAAGCAGTAACACTGGAGCAAATGAAGGAATATTCTGCAATAATGTGGTGAATGTGGCTTTGAGTGTTGATCCAACTATTTCCCACCACAGGTGAATATGTGGAACGTACACTATACTTGGTGCTGTTCTCTTAGCTTCACGAATCACCTAATAGAAAGGAAAAAAATTTATTCAGTTTGAGTGGGCACATTAGTAATGCTAGCTGTATTAGGCTGAAACAATGTTTAACTTCTCAGAATTAGCATATAAAACCTCAAGTTTTTAAAATGCTCCTTCCCCCAAACTCTAAAACCTAGTTCCTAAGTATTTTATAAAAAGTCTCATTTTTTGGAAAGCACAATTGCTTTAAGCAGTTAGAAAACAGCTCAAGAAATTTGTAAGTCTTTTCTCTTGTGGTGATCAAGGTTAAATAAAAATATATAATACATCCCCCTCCCTCCGTATTGGGGATTGAACACAGTGCTCTACCACTGAGCTATATCCCCAACGCTTTTTATTTTTTGAAACAGGTTCTTCCTAAGTTGCCAAGTCTGTCCTGAAAGTTGCTATTCTCCTGTCTCAGCCTCCTGAGCGGCTGGGATTATAGATGTGTGCCATTGTGCCCCACAATATAAAATTCTTTCTTATTAAAAAATTAAATGTAGGGCTGGAGCGGTGGCCTGGCAGTTATGATGATTGCCTGGCATGCATGAGTACACAGGTTCAAACCCCAGCACCATGCACACGATGAAGTTTCAGAGCAACAAAAGCCACATGAAAAACTAAATAAAATTTCTCTCTCTTAAAAAAAAATTAAGGGCTGGAGCAGTGGCTCAGCGGTTTCGGCACTTGCCTGGCAAGCACGAGGACCTGGGTTCAAACCCCAGCACCACGTACATAACTGAGTGTTGGAGCAACTAAGGCCATGTGAAAAACTAAATAAAGTTGTTTCTCTCTTTCTCTAAAAAAAAAAAAAAAATTAAATGTAAAAACAGCAAAATCAAAATTCATTGTTTTAAGTAGTTTGTAATTGTTTTAACTGCACATTAATTAAAGAAATTAATTTTCTATTTTGCAAATAAGGAAAATGAGGCAGAAAGAGTAACTTTCCTAAGGTCACACAGATAATAAATTGTAGACTGAGATTTAAAGCTATACTCTTTAATGACGAAGCCATCAGGCACAACTGTATTTCATAAACCTAAAGTTAGAAATCAGAAAGGCAGACAAACACACACACACACACACACACACACACACAAGTCCACAAAGCAAAAAGAATGAATTACCTGGGCACAAGTTTCTTCAGGGGATGTAGCACTGATTCCAAAAAGAACAGGAATGTCTAATGTATGTACAGTAAATTTTTCCAAAGCATGGATGACAGCTGGTGCTAAGTGAGAACCCTGCCCAAATCCTGGTTCTCCCACTATCAATATTCTTGGTCGAAAAGACATAGGTTGGTAACAAGCATTTCTGAAAGAATGATTAATAAGCTATGTTTTAGAAAAAACAAGTTTAGATATTTCCCTCCAAATAACAATTATAAACATTCATTAAGCTTTGCCTATATGACCAGTCAATCATAGCAACATGTTTCACATAGTTTCTGATAACAATCAACTCCCAGATTTTTTAGGAATACTTCCATATAGTGACAATGGTAAAAATAAAAGAAAATCTGATATGTTTACTTAAATAAAAAACATACTAGTTAGCATCTTGTCAACCAAATCTCACTTATTTTTAGGGAATTCATACACCAAAAATATTCACTTGCAAGGAAAATATACCTATTCAAATGAAGAAAATTAAAATTCTCTTTTGTCTTAGTAAAGGATTTTTGAGAAAGTCCATTTTCATATACTGATGGAAAATCATCATCACTGTACGCCAAGTCACTTTCTAGTAGAGGACAAGAAATATCTATAAAACAAAAAAACCTGTACGTCAGTAAATTTTCTCCATGTAATGATTCTGTTAGTAAATCAGCATAACTTTAATGGCATCTTTTTAAGAATTAAAAATAGCTGTATCGTTATGAACAGGAAATAAATAAAAATGCGTTGCAAACTTAACGTAGGTTAATCTGTAAAGTAAATTTTCTTCAAATAGGTAAATTACAACCAAATTTTTTTTCTCAAAAGACTCTTTTACATAGAAACATTTTGGGGATGTACACAATGTAAGAGCTTTACTGATTATGAAAACTAACTTTTAATGGTCAATCAAGTTTTATACCTGAGTCTAATGCTTTATTTGCTCCGATATCCACATGTGGAAACACTCTCTGTAGGGCTTCTAAGATCCTGTGAACAGTACTTTGCAGGAGTGGTTTCACGATGGCAGACAGCGCCTGCCCGGGTGATGTGACAGCTCTTTGGGAGGCCGGTATCATCTTTTGCATAGCTACCTCAAAATCCTTAGCTGAGATATTAATGGAAGAGAGGTCCAACTGCAGCTTCTCA
Organism: Aplodontia rufa; assembly: GCA_004027875.1. Taxonomy (NCBI): domain Eukaryota; kingdom Metazoa; phylum Chordata; class Mammalia; order Rodentia; family Aplodontiidae; genus Aplodontia; species Aplodontia rufa. Next base: position 32,475 of record PVKS010014656.1, read on the forward strand.
CTGGTAGTATAAATCTGTGGGTAGCGTCGTCGTAGAGCACATAAAGCAGCTTCAGCACAAACTGACTTAATATCTGCACCACAGTATCCTATTCAAAGCACCCAGGAGAAGACAAACAAGCAAGAAAGCAACAAACAAACAAACAAACCCAAAACTCTATTAGCAAGGTCATGGTTAAAAGAAAATTCAAAAATCAGCCTAAATACACAATAAATAAAAGTAACAAAACTAAAACTTCTCACTTATGCAGTGAACTTACATGGTGGTAATAACCATCAACAAATCAATCAACTTCTGAGTGAAATATGCACTCAATAAGTACTGCTAGAAGTTAAGAGCAAGAATCTTAAAATCAGATTAAGTTCAAATTCTACTTTGTCATTTAATAGCTGTGTGATTTCTGAGCAATCACTTGTGCTTTGCAAACACTTTTTCATCTGTAAAATGGAGATAATGCTTCCTAATTCAGAGGAATAAACACACACACACACACACGTATGTATGTATGGAGAGCTTAACAGGATGACTACAAAAACATCAGTAAACGATAGCTGTTGTTATTGTCTACTTTGCTCTCCAATTCCCCCAGGTCCAATTTATCAAGTATTATTCAGGACTTTAAAATAGAAAACACAGGCTGAAGCAGTGGCACTGCAGTTGTGGCATTTGCCCAGCAAGTGTGAGTACTTGAGTTCAAACGCCAGCACTACGTACACAACGAAGTCTCTTTCTACATATAACTCTGCAAGTCTACAACTTGTTCCTCCTTTTAATGAATGCAATATTTCTTTTAACCGCTTAAAACAATGTTTACCAACACAATTTTCTGCTAATTCTTCTAGAAATATGTCCAGTGGTTTGGGATTCCAATCCCTTGTGTGAATCTTCAGTATTTCTTTTCGAGCCTATGAATAAAAATAAATTATTTACAAATATAATGACGAAGTGCTATTCAGATTAGAATCATTTCAATCTAAACTACTTCTGATGATGAAAATTTTTTTTGATAGAGAGAGCGAGAAAGAGAAATCACTTATTAATTTTTTCATCTGGTTTTGTTTTTCCTCCACTTAGTAGTATATGGGGTGCTGGGGATCAGACCTGGGTCCTCGTGCATGCCAAGCAAGAGCTCTACTGCTGAACTACCTCTCTAGCCCTCATTATCGAAAGTTTTAAAGTAATCAATACTTGTTATAAACAGACATATGAAATGCAGTGAAAATGAGAAAGAGGATACATGTATAAAAGTATAAGAAATTAGTTTCTTTGTTAAACAGATCTGCATTTATAATACCCAAGTTATACTCATCATAAATGTAAATGGGAGAAATCAAGTAACTACTGAATACTGTTCATTCTGGTACATATTAAGAAACTGTCTTTAAGCCAGGCATGGTAGCAGCAGGCCTGTAAACCCAGCAATTTAGGAAGCTGACGCAGGAGGATCACAAGTTTGAGGCCAGCCTCAGCAATTTAATCAAGGTCCTAAGCAACTAAAATGAGATCCTGTCTCAAAATAAAAGATAAAAAGCGGGGCTAGAGCAGTGGCTCAGCAGTTGGAGCGCTTGCCTGCCATACATGAGGACCTGGGTTCAAACCCAGCACCACGTACACAACTAAGTGTCAGAGAAACAGAGGCCACATGAAAAAATAAATAAAATTGATTCTTTCTCCCTCTGCCCCTTTGTTTAAATAAATAAAGGATAAAAAAGCCTGGGGATATGGCTCAGTGATTAAGCACCCCTGGGTTCAAGCCCTGGTACCAAAACAAAACAAAAAAACTAAAACAAAAAACCAAACCAAAACAAAACAAAACAAAAAAACCCAATAAGAACTGTTTTTTAAGAGCACTGACAGTTCTACCCATATTTTCTTATATGTTCACAGAGGCTTTCAGTGGCTTTAAACTAACTGGCTAGGATTATAATTATATGGTGTTCAGGAAAAACACCAAGGCTAATGAATTAACTTAAAATTGCTCATTAAGCCACTGAAACAAAACTGGCAATGCCCAAAGGCTGTGCTTAAACTGAAAGAATTTTAAGAATAATTTTAGGGGGGTGATGTTATACTTAAAGCAACATATTTTGTCAAAAATTTAGTGATTATTAAATTCTTACATCTTTATCGGGTAGGCTAAAAAGGAACTCTCTGTCAAAGCGACCAGGCCTTCGTAAAGCAGGGTCTATGGAATCTAGTCTGTTGGTAGCACCAATGACCACAATTTCTCCTCTGCTGTCCAAACCATCCATAAGAGCTAGCAGGGTGGAAACAATTGAACTAAATTTAAAAATAAGAAAGAAGAGATTAATATTATGGACAGAGAATACATCATTCAGTAAAATTTCTTATTTTGCTAAGACTTAATGCACTAAGCATCAATAAATCTTCTCAGGTCACCTAGTCACTTTAACGGAATAAGAAAAAAAGTCTGTAAATTAACACTAAATGGCACACAGAAACTGAAATCAATAAAAAACTGAGATGGTCTTTAGAGTATCACAAATGGATCCTGGAAGTCATTTCATAAAGAACTATTTCATAAAGAAACTTGAGAATACTAGTCATTCTACTCAGGACAAGCATTACCTAACAATTATGAAATGTACCATTACATACACATTATAAAAGGACACTAAAATAAAATAGAATATACATAAAGCATAAAAAATAGGATTTTAAGTACAATGATCTTGTCTTCACCTCCTAGTGTTAACAATTGCCAGTGCTTAACTACAAAGCTACATCCCCAGCCTTCTTTTATTTTGAGACAGGATCTAAGTTGCTGAAGCTGGCTTTGAACTTGCCATCTTCCTGTCTCGGCCCTGAGTCACTGGGATTACAGATGTGTGCCACCAGGCTCACCTTCACTTAATAGCTTTTAAACAAAAAATATCTGTCAGCGGCACGCCTATAATTCCAGCAACTGAGGATGCTGAGGCAGCCAGAACCCAAGTTCAAGGCCGGTCTGGAAACTCAGCAAGGCCATGCCCCAGAATAGAAAGGGTGGGCATGTAACTCAGTGGTAAGCACCACAGGGTTTTATAACCAGTACTGTAAAAAATAAAAACAAAGCCACCAAGAGATAAGAACTTTTAAAACACCCCATAATATCATTACCCTAAAAATAAATGGCAAGAATTCTTTAATATCATGTAATATTCAGTTTTCTCAGATCATCTCATATATAAGTGCATACAGTATAGTTAGATCTAGAAGCTTAATAGATCGACTGAGGTTAAACTATTTGTGAGAGCATATTTCATAGGAAGACACTATTTGATTCCTATCAAATCATGGCAGGAGCAATGTGATACCAGTTTCCCTCTATAAGTGAATTTGGGATTAGCTGAGCTGTTACTAGCTTCCTTTATCCAACATCAATTTCCCTATCAAACTTTTTACTTTATTCTTTTAGCAGTCAATAATAATTACTGTTTACATCAAGATTTCTCAACCTTACCATTACTCACATTTTGGGCCAGAAAATTATTAGCTATGGAGAACTGTCCTGTACATCACAGGACGTTTAACACTTCTGGCCTTCAGCTACTAGATGTTAGTAATCACCCACAAGCAACTGTGACAATAAAAAATATCTCCAGACATTTTGCCTCAGGGATGGAGGCAAAAACTACCCTCGTTAAAACCACAGGTCTAGATCCACTATTTTATAATAGGCCACAAAAATGGTGATTTTTCTAATTTAATCATACTTCCCTCCACACCCACTTTTTTTTTTTTTAAGAGAGAGGGACAGTGAAAGAAAGAGAGAGGAAAAGACAGAATCAATTTTATTTAGCTTTTCATGTGGCTTTCGTTGCTCTGAGACTTCACTGTGCATGTGGTACTGGGGTTTGAACTCATGTACTCATGCATGCCAGGCAAGCACCATAACCAGTGAGTCACAACTCCAGTCCTCCTTTTCCATTTATTAGCTGTGAATTTTCCTATAAAGAACTATGTTACAGACAGGTGCAGTGGCACATGCCTGTAATTCCAGTGACTGGGGAGGCTGAGGCAAGAGGATTGAAAGTTCGAGGCCAGCCTCAGCAACTTAGCAAGACCCTGTCTCAAAATAAAAAAGGCTGGGGATATTGCTCAGTGGCAAAGCCTCCCTGGGTTCAATCCCCAGTACAAAAAAGACCTTTCAGAGAAGAACTCTTACTTCACCAATTATTAAATTAACTTGAATAATGATCTATATAGGACAAGAAGAAGAAACGCTTCATTTTTTTCTCTTAATAATTTTCAGAGAAACAAGTCAGTGACTAAGTAACCTTTGTGGGGATCAAGTGGAATTTTTAAAAAATCATCATTAAAAATTGATGGTTTTCTGTAGTTGATGCATTTCAATCTATTGTACTCATTACTTTTGATGCTCAAATTGTCCCATCTTTGTCATGGGAGACCCTTCAAAATTGATTCCTATGTCATTCTTTTATGATCCATGGATTCTTCAATTGCTTCCTGATTTCCAGGCATTATAAGATGTTCTGGATTTGTGCTATTTCCTGGATCAGTGCTACAATATGCCATCTCTCCTGAGTCCAAGTATTTAGAGACACTTAATTGATACTGGACTGTTTTTTTTTCTTTCTAGGCCTCTTTAGTGTCCAGAGTTAAGAATTATTATTGACTTACTAAAAAAAAAAAAAAAATTCATCTTAAGCTTGGCATGGTGTGCATACCTCTAACCCCAGCTACTTAGTAAGCTTGAGGCAAGAGGATTGCAAGCTCAAGGCCAGCCTGGGCAACTTAGTAAGATTCTGTCTCAAAATTTAAAAGAAGGAGTAGTGGGTAGGGCAGGGATGGACATGCAGTTCAGTGGCTGAGCACTTGCATAGCGTGAAAGAGGCACTGGGTTCAATCCCTAATACTAGGGGCTGGGGATGAAATCTTCTTGAGTTCATAAGATTTTAAATTCAAAATGAAAAAAATTTTTTTTCCTTTTTCAGTAGTAGGGATTGAACCTAGAGGCGCTTAATCACTAAGCCACATCCCCAGTCCTTTTCATTTTCTGTTTTGAGACCGGGTCTTGCTAAATTGATCAGGCCCTCACTAAGTTGCTGAGGTTGGTCTCAAACTTGCATTCTTCCTGCCTCAGCCTCCTTCCTGAGTTGCTGGGATTACACTGTGCCAGGCAATTTTAGGGTTTTAATTTCTTTATATTTGTACTCTCTTTCTCTTAGACTGACAATCTTACTTTCTAATGATATTCACATAATTACTAAGTTGTATTACTCTACATCATTATGAAGATACGGAATACAATTATCTTTAAGGTGTCATGTTATAAAAAATGCTTAATTTAACAAAATGTCAGATCTTAAGTCTTTAGTAAAAAATATTTGTATGCTAAATTTCCCTTAGAAATATATATTGGAAATGGCATGGTTTTGTTTGCTAAAATTTCTCTAATTTCTTTAGAACTGTCACAAAGTACAGGAAGTAATCAGTTTACCTGATTGCAAAGTAATGGCGGCATTGTTAAATGTCTCTCCCTCTTAACACAATGAAGACAGTATGGTTGATAATGAAATAAGTATATAAGGTTTATTGTTTACTAATAGAGCATAAACAGATAAAACTTTATTCTACCCCTCCCTGCCCCTAGTACTGGAAATTCAAACCAGGGGCATTCTGCCACTGAGCTACATCCTAGAGCTACCTCCACGCTAACACCTGCTTTTTAACTTTTGAGAAAGGGTCTCACTAAACTGCCCACGCTGACCTGGAACTTGCTACTGAGCCTCCCAAGTAGCAGAGATTACCAACATGCACCACTTCACTTGGCAGGTAACTGTTTTTACCACTGCACTTGACATTTCAATTTACTCAGCAACAAATCAAATTGCCTATCAACAAGTAAATAAAGTCATCAGCATATAATACACATTTTAGATGTTAGAAAAAGCTTGCCTATCAATCATATTACTACATCTTGTTCATCTTACACATTACCTACATAAAATGCTGGAATATGTAAAGGTATTCAAATATGTTCTTTAGGATATCCCAAATTAATTAAGCACCTATATTTAAAACTCATGGGACCATTTGAAAAGAACCTCTGAAAAACTAAAGATGTACTGGGTCTGTAAGTAATTTAGATTCAAAGTGGGACAATGGGTTTACGAAAAGTGTTTCTTTAGATAAGCACTGAATCATGGGAAAATTCATCTTTGAAATGATGTATCAGAGGGCTTGAGTGGTGGCTCAGCAATTATGGCACTTGCCTGGCAAGTGCGAGGATGTGGGTTTGAACCCCAGCACCACTTACACAAGGAAGTGTCAGAGCAACAAAGGTCACATGAAAAACTAAATAAATTAATTCTCTTTTTGTCTTAAAAAAAAAAAAAAAAAGATGTAACAGAATCTTGAACAAGTAGTGATGCCCTGAGACATATTTTGTTTGACCTAGGCAGTGTCTTAAAACCATCTGAATTGGTTGGCAATGTTTAAGATTTTTACAAATTGTAATGTAAAATTCAAGAAAGAAAATTTATTTCTTAAGCCTCAATTTCTGCACACCAATTAGGCTGGAGCTAAAGATTACTGCATATGTTCTGTGCTAGACATTCTGCCAATTTCCCAATACAGCCCTATAGACACTGGCCAGCCTCACTTACTTCACATGCCTTCCCTCACTGGCCTGTATCATGAGTTAAATAAATCTTCTATAGCTATGATTTTTATACTGTAATCTTTGAGCTAATAGGTAGTAGGATTTTATTTTCGAAAAGGAAAACTACTGCTTTTTAAAGTTTATCATTTAACATTATCTCTCTCTCTAACATCAATATAACTCAGAAAAGAAGAAGAAAGAATTGTCATCAAGCATCTTTTTACCTGTGAATTTGATCTTGCCTGCTTGACCGTACTGGAGCCAGACCATCGATCTCATCAAAGAAAATAATTGATGGACGCATCTGATAGGCCTAAAGGCAGATCCAGTGATCACGTTATCATAAAGCTTCAAATATGCAGATTTAATATAAAACATTTTAATCCATTACATTCAAATGTGTTTACCAAAATTTGTTTATAATTTATAGCTATTTATAACTTACAAAACTAAATAAAATTTCCAAGAACTGTTTTAAGGACTCAATCATACTAAATTTATAATAACATATAGTTTAATTTTTATTTTTATTTACAACTGGAAATACTTAAAATACATACAATGCTGGTCATATATATGAGATTTCAAATAGCTATATTACTGGAACACACAAAAAAAATCTATTAAAGATTAACTTTTGAGGCAGAGTAGAAGACATAGTCTTCCCTCCATGTCAGGAAGAAAAACAGGATGGAAAAACATTATTTAATGTGATGCCATCATTTAAAAAAATCTTCTCTAGGGCTGGATCGGTGGCTCAGCGGCTACAGCGCTTGCCTGGCAAGCGGGTGTACACAAGTTTGAACCAGCACCACGGACACAACAAAGTGTCAGAGGAACGAAAGTCATGAAAAACTAAATAAAAAATTGCTTTTATCTCTCTCTCCACTGTCCATCTCTCTTTAAAAAAAAAATAAATAAAATCTACTCTAGTAAAGATAGAACCTCAGAGACTTCTACAAAAACAAAGAATAAAACCATTTGCACCAGTATGTCTCAGTGCAAAATACATCATCTCATAATGTTCTTTCAATACAATCTGAAGTATGAAGCTTAAAGTCACTCTGGGACAGAACCATCTTTGTCTCCTCACTACTACTGTCTCTAAATGTGAAGTTACTGCTCTCTCCATAGGCGTTAGACCTAAGACTCCAAAGAACCTGGAGCCAACTATTCCCTTCTCCTCCTACTGTAAAATTACTCATTATAGGTCAGAGGTATCTTGACATATATAAGAAAATAATCTAGAAAGATTATATGCTGGGTGTAATTCTCTAGCGTGAAAAAGATTTATCTAATCCTTAAACTTACAACTAGACAGATTACAGAACTGTCTAAATAAGCAAATTTCAATATCATACCTGATCAAATAGCAACCGTAGCTGTCTTTCAGATTCCCCTACCCATTTACTCAGACAATCAGCACCTTTCCTCATGAAAAATGCTACTCTTTTATCCCCTTGACTGCATTCATTGGCAAGTGCTCTAGCAACCAGAGTTTTTCCAGTTCCAGGTGGACCATAAAACAAACAACCTCTGTAAAATAATACGTTAAACATTTGAGTACTAGGTTAAAAAGTACACCACTGAAACAAAAATTAGGAACCAATTTCATGAATTCACTTAATCGGTGAATAAAGAAGTACAAGACAACTGAAATAGATTTTAATTCCACAAAGCACAACTTAAAACCTGGGAGTAAATATTGATACTATAAAAATAATAGACACTATAAATAAAATTCTTTGTATGAAACATTTTACTTTTTTCATTTGTCATGCTCATCTTATTACCTTACCTTCACATGCAATCACAATTTGATCTGGGGGCAATGTATGTTTTAAGAAAGAAATGTGGAAGAAATTTGAATAGTTTGTTTTTTCTTTTTGAATTCACTGAATTACTTAACTAGGCAGTTCCAAAATTTTCTGTAAGAAATCACTGTTATTATTTAATACTTTTGTAATTTTTTTGGAAGGGTGTATTTGGGATTAAACATGATACTACCACTGAGCTATAATTCCCATTCCTTTTAAGTTGCTGAGGCTGGCATTGAACTAGTGATCTTACTGCCTAAGGCTCCCAAGTCTCTGGAATTACAGGTATCACTGCACCCAGCTTTTAATTTTTTAAATTATAAAATTTACTTTAAAATTCACTAATGTTTAACTGTGATTGATTCATAGCACATTACTCTTACAAGGAAAAGAAAAAAATCTTAGTAATTTAAAAAATGTTTATAAATCAAAGTTTCCATACTGCCTGATTCAATGAGAAAAGTTATATAAAGAAAAGAAAATCAGGCACCAGGACTTAAAAATGAGTTGATCAGTAAGGTGTAAAAATTCAAGGAAGTAAAAATAGCATTTTACAGATTATGCATGATTAAAACCAAAAGTAAAATTAGATTACCTTGGGGGTTGAATTTTGAATTTTTCAAAGACTTCTGGATAAAGTAATGGAAACACCACCATTTCTTTTAAGGCTGCTATATGTTTGGACAGGCCACCAATACTATCAAATCGTACCTGGTAATGAAAGAGAAAAGTGACAATTTTAGACTTGGAGTCAAAATTAAAATGTTACCCTATTTCTAAACTATAACCACCTGAACACAGTCAACTGAATAAGAGTTCCTTAATTGTGACAAAAAGATTAAAAAATGTATATAAAGATTAAAGTTTCTGATAAAATTAATCTACAATATTGGAACATGTGTGATACATGCCTGTAATCCCAGCTACTCAGGAAGCTGAGGCAGGAGGAACACAAGTTTGAGGCCAGCCTCAGAAACTTAGTAAGACTCTGGGGGAAAGAAAAAGGGGTTGGAAAGATAGCTCTGTGGGAGAATGCTTTTCTAGCATGTGCAGGGCCTTGGGTTCAATCCCCAGTAGTGTAAACAAAACAAAACAAAACAAAACTAAAATAACAACATTATAGTTCAAGTTGAACATACATTTTAAAATACAGTACTTGGGCTGGAGGGGTGGCTCAGTGGTTATAGCTCTTGCCTGACATGTGCAAGTCTGCAAATTCAAATCCCAGCACCACGTACACAACGAAATGTTGGAGCAACAAAAGCCAAATGAAAAACTAAATAAAATTGATTCTCTCTTTCTCTCTCTCTCTGTCCCTTTCTCTTAAAAAAAAAAAAAAATACAGTACTCACTGAAGAATCTAGTTGCATTGGATCAACATCAGCAAGGCTTGCTCCAATTTTCATTCGATCTTTATAAATTCCCCTTAATTCATCTTTCCGAAAATTTAGTGGGAGACACCTATGAAAAAAGATTTTAAGAAACACAGGCCCATCAATTCACTCCTCTTCCCAAGTTCAATGTTAGAATATTACCCTTTTTTTTTTAAAGAGAGAGAGAGAAAGAGAATCAATTTTATTTGTTTCTCCAACACTTAGTTGTGTATGTGATGATGGGGTTTGAACCCGGGTCCTCATGCATGCCAGGCAAGTGCTCCAACCACTGAGACACAGCTCCAGCACCTACCATTTTTCTTAATAATAATAATAATAATAAAAAAATCTTTGCTGGGCACTGTAGTGCATGCCTGTAATCACAGCAATTCAGGAGTGAGGCAGCAGGAATGCAGGTTTGAGGCCAGCCTGGGAAACTTAGTGAGATCCTGTCTCAAAAAGTAAAAAATAAAAACCACTGGGGACATGGCTCAGTGGTAGAGCTTACCTAGGTTCAATGCCCAATATTAAAAACAAGAAAAAAAATTTTAATTAAAGGAATCTGGAGATTAAGTATTTCAATTTCCTCATTTTCTTTATACACATGGAACTTAAAAATTAGAAACACTTGTATTTGGCATAGAGTAGTGGCTCAGCAGTAGAGTGCTTACCTGACGTGTGAGAAGCTGGGTTCAAACCCCAGCACCACATATACAACTAGGTGTTCGAATAACAAAAACCAGATGAAAAAATAAAATGATTCTCTTCTCTCACTCTTAGGAAAAAAAACAAACAAAAAACAACACTTGTCTTCAAAGTTTTATTATTAAAGACATACAATCAAATGAATATATCAGTTATCAAGAGGCCACGAACACCACAAAGTAATTTATGGTGGGGAATTCAGACAGTAACAAAATACGTTACCATGGCTGTGTCTAACATGTAGTGCGTTTGCCAGACACTGCTTTAGGTGCTTTACGTGTATCATGTCATTAAATCCTTGCAACATTCTAATGAGGCAGGCTGCTACTAGTACTCCTTTAGAAAACAGCTGAGGCATAGTAAGGGTAACTCATTTGCCCAAGGTCACCCAACTAATAAGAGGTAGGACCAAGAATCAAGTGCGAGCAGTCTGTCTACAGTCCTTCACTAACTATGCTATACTATAAGACCTCTCAGCAAAATATTCATAGTTCGCCACTGTTTGGATCCACACCAATCTTCTCAAGCAAGAATGAATCACTAGTTCCCTAGAAGAACTTGCTTATTTTCTAGAATTTTCAGAAATAAAGATTGCTTCTGTTAGAGGAAGTACCCAAGAATGGCTAAGCAAAGAGTGACTGCTGCAACTGAACCCAGGTCAAGCAGACTCTCTCCAGTGACAACTCTTGCCAGCCTCAAACTCCACGAGAACTTACTCATTTTTTATTGATACATAATAACTACATGTTTACGTGGTACAGTGTGATGTTTTGAAATATGTATGCATTGTTTCATGATCAAATCAGTGTGTATTCAGAAAATCCATCACCTCATACATGTATTGGTTCTTATTTGATACCATATTGCTAAGTACAGTTAATTTACACTGTGAAAGCTATAAACGACAGATCTTCAGTTGTAGTTGTTTCAAGGGTTTTCATTTTTTAAAATTGGTATATATTAATCATACAGAACAGTGGGTTTCATTGTGGCACACTTGTACATTATATGGTTCAATCCCTAGCACACACACACAAACACCACAACCACCACATACTAAAAATAAACCAAATTAGCTACAAAGGTGTACGGGCTAGCCAGGGAAAACTACCACCAATAAACTTCATTCCCTAACAACTCCCTTTACCCCCGCCCCCCGCACTTCCTTTCCTCTATACTAATAGTATCCCTTCTATATTCATGAGGTTCTTCCTCCCTGTAAATTTTTTTTTGTACCAAGGATTAAACCCAGAGGTGCTTAACCACGGAGCCTCATCCCCAATACATTTTTCATTTTTTATTTTGAGACAGGGTCTTGTTAAGTCACTGAGGCTGGCATTGAACTTGGCTGTCCTTCTGCCTCAGCCTCCTGAGCCACTGGGATTACAGGCGTATGCTACCATGCCTGAGCCCCACAACTTTAAAATGGGATTTTCTGAAAAAATATATTACCGCATAATATAAAACATATTAGATTCAACACGTTTCCTTGAATGATGGCAAAGAAAAATTCAAGAAGTCAAGTATACAGCTTTTAGATGATCTAACTCACTGCTGCCCCGCAGATACGAAATGCAAACCAAAAATATAATTTTAAATTTTCTATTAGTCTCACTAAACAAAGGAGAAAAGCACTATTTTGATTCTTTATTTATCCTAATGTCCAAAATACCATTTCTACAATCACTTTCAAATATTGAGATTTTGTTTTTATATCATCTTTAAAATATAAGCATGTATTTTATTCATTTATAGTATATCTCAATTTAAATAAACTGTTCTTCAAGTGTTCAGCCACATCTGATAAGTGTCTACTATGTACTGTATTGAACATGGCAGATCTAAAGTAAGAGAGTAGAGTAAGCTACGAAGAATACAAAGAATGGTTGGCTCGTGTGCCCTTCTACTATCATGCTCCAATTATTCCGTTAAGCGTTGTTTTCTACTCTAATAGTATTTTATCACTAGAGTCCAAGCAGAATAGTCTCATTTATCCACCCACATCTGTAAAATGAGAATAATCCTTAACCTGCCTACTTCATATAACTATTGTAAAAATCCAATGAACTGGTTAGTATATGTGACTTACACTACAAGTTATAAAATCTTCCAATTTTCCTTAAAACTCCCACAATACCAACATACTGTAAGTGAAAAAAACATCTGAAGTAGAAAAAAAAAAGTTATTCCCTCAAGTGAGTGCTGTCTAAGTACCACTGTGGGCTACCTAATAGTTTACAAGAAATCATAACCATATGTTCCAACCTATTATTTGATTCAACTATAGATTCCCAAAATATTCTATGCTTTCACCACTTCTTAAAGAAATAGCTGGCAGTTGAAACAGTCATCAACACGGTACTCACCTATTGATAGCTCTGTTACGGTTCCTTTTCCTTCGTCTCTCAAAGTGCTGTTCATCTTCAGAAGAAGACGATGAAGTAGAGTCACTACTGTGAATTGCATGTCTTCGCCTAAAGTAGGGAGGAAAAGTAAAATCATGATACGGGAGAGAATAAGGAAAAAAGCGTGGGATGTCAGCATCAGAAGTACCCAACAAACCTAAAGATTTCACATGAAATAAGCGTACTTGCTGAACCACTGATAGAGCTTGGTTTGTTGAATATTTGAAAGCATTAAAAACTTGGATAACTGAAGAAGGGACAACGAGAGAGGCTGTGGTAGAGCCAAGCATTAAATGTTCATTAAGAGATGGTCTGAGGGGCTGGATTGGTGGCTCAACAGTTACAGTACTTGCCTGGCTTGCACAGAGATGCACCATGTACACAATGAAGTGTAGGAGCAACAAAAGCCAAATGAAAAACTAAATAAAACTGATTCTTTCTTAAAAAAAAAAAAAAGATGGTTTGAGCAAAGTGACTTCTTAGTCTTCACATAAACCAGTTATTCTCAAAGAGAAAGGTAAGATAAAGAAAGTATTAGAAATTCTAGGGTTGCAATTTGCAACTGTATTTATTTTATCATCTGGTTTTTATTTTTCCAACACTTAGCTGTGCTTGTGGTCCTGGGGTTTGAACCCAGAACCTTGCATATGCCAGGCAAGTGCTCTACCACTGAGCCACTGCTCCAGCCCCTTGAAAAATTTTTTTTTGGGGTACCAGGGAATGAACCCAGGGGTGCTTATCCACGGAGCCACATCCCCAGCCCTTTTTATATTTTATTTTGAGATGAAGTCTTGTGATGCTCCTGCCTCAACCTCTCAAGTTGCTGGGATTACAGGCATGTGCCACTGCACCTGGCTGAAAATGTGTTTTTGATAGCATACCATATATATAATTTCCCTTTAGGGAGGAAATACCTATTTTGAAAGATCGAATAACATTGAACAGATTTTGATTTTCTTATGTAAACAAAGAGGTATCAGGAAAGGTTAAAAATCCTGGGAGGACTAGAGGTGCAGCTCAGTGACAGAGCACTTGCCTCGTATTCATGAGGTTCTGGGTTTAATCCCCAACACTGCCAAAAACAAAACCCAAAAAGCTACAAAGAATAACATGGCCTTTTATCTATAGTACACTATCAACTGTAAATGCACAACTGTCACTTAGCACCCTTGTAAACATAGATGATTTACCAAATCCACGTGTATTTTGTTGTTGTTGCTTTTATCTTTTCGGTACCAGGGATGCTTATCCACTAAGCCATATCCTTCACTTTTTTTTTTTTTTGAGAAATGGTCTTGCTAAGTTGCTTAGGGTCTTAATTACTGAGGCTGGCTTTGAACTTGTGATCCTCTTGCCTCAACCTCCCAGGCTGCTTAGATTACAGGTGTGCACAACCACACCCAGCTCCACATGAATTTTTTGTAGAAGAAAAAGATAAAAATACTATCAAATTCTTAGGTTGATTGGTAACAGCAAATAAGATGTCAAATGCTAGAAATACACAAAGTACGTTTTAATCCTTTCTACCTTTGGACAGCTGCAAAAGATTCACAGAAAAAAAAAAACAGAATCTAGCTGGGCAGGGTGGCACATGTCTGTAATCCCAGCAGTTGGGGAGGCTGAGGCAGGAGGATCTCAAGATCAAGGCCAGGCTGGGCAATTTAGCAAAAAAACTATCTGGCTACAAAAACTTTTAGTCATTTAATCAACTTAGGGTCTAGAATTGTTTTCCTGAGTCAAGATTACAATCATGGAAAGTAGGTGTTTATAATTTATTATCTGCATAATGCAGGTCCAGAATCTTCTATCTTTAAAAAAAAAAACCTATAAACTAGTTAGTTAGTTAGCACCAAAAAATATGACCTGAACTGACACCAGACAACTCACAGTCTCCATTTGTCCTAGTTGCTACCATTATTTATATCTTACTATAGAATTAACATTTGACTATGCAGTGCTGACTCAGAGAGCTCTAGAGATGTTAAGGTTACATACTACATATGTTGCAGGTTGTAAACACACCCAAAAAACCTGAATTCTGAAACAAATGGCTCCAAGGGTAGGGTTTTGCATAGGATTTATGAAAACCCAGAAATAAATGCGATAATAATTCTCCACTCATGCACATACTCAAGACTATGAAAAAGTTATTTAAGGGGCTGGAACGGTGGCTCAGCGGTTTCGGCACTTGCCTGGCAAGCACGAGGACCCGGGTTCAAACCCCAGCACCACGTACACAACTAAGTATTGGAGCAACTAAGGCCATGTGAAAAACTAAATAAAGTTGTTTCTCTCTTCCTCTGTCTCTCTCACGGTCCCTCTCTCTTAAAAAAAAAAAAAAAGTTATTTAAGCGCTTGCCTAGCATGCGCAAGGACCTTAGTTTGAACCCCAATGCCACATACACAACTGAATGTCAGAGAAACAAGGGCCAGAAGGAAAATCAAA